>BQNB010095159.1:2301-25937 GCA_026074375.1 Tanacetum coccineum
TTCTGGACCCGTCAGTTGGGCTTCCCTAACCTCGGCCCAGCACACTAGTAATCGACATTTTCGACTATACAGTGCCTCATAAGGGGCGGTCTTTATGCTAGTGTGATAACTGTTATTGTATGAAAACTCAGCCAATGGCAAATGTTTAACCCAGCCCTTGCCAAAATCGATCACGCAAGCACGTAGCATGTCCTCAAGAGTTTGAATAGTCCTCTCGCTCTGGCCGTCGGTTTTTGGATGGTACACAGTGCTCATACTTATATCTGTACCTAAAGCTTTCTGAAATGATTTCCAGAAATTTAACGTGAATCTCCCATCACGATCACAGATGATTGAAATAGGTATTCCGTGTCTTGCTACAATCCTGTTCAGGTACAACCTTGCCAACTTGTCTAACGGATCGTTTTCCCTTATTGGAAAGAAGTGATCAGATTTTGTAAGTCGATCCATAATCACCCAGATGGTGTCAAAACCTTGTGACGACTTAAGAAGCTTGGTGATAAAATCCATCATGATATTATCCCACTTCCACTCGGGTATAGCTGGTTGTACTAATAGTCCTGATGGCCTTTGGTGTTCGGCCTTGACCTTTGCACATGTCAAGCACTTGCTAACATAGGTGGCGATGTTAGCTTTCATATTGGGCCACCAATATAGCTTCTTTATGTCTTGGTACATCTTGTCGAAACCAGGATGGATAGAATATTTTGACTTGTGGGATTCGTGCATAATCACGGATCTTAAGTCGCCATAGCAAGGTAACCAACTTCTGCCGTTTAAACATAAAACTCCATCGGCGCATGGTTCCAACTTTTCCTTGGGTATATCATTTCGGATCATACCGCCTACACCTTCATTCTCAAGATTCTCTGGTTTCTGGGCTTCGATCTGAGCTTCTAGTATTTGTTTGGGAAGATCCAAGCCAATAGTCATAACTAAGGCTCGAACCCGCAATGGCTCAATCCGTTCCTTATGGCTCAATGCATCGGCCACTACGTTTGCATTCCCCGGGTGATAACGAATGTCACAGTCGTAATCACTTAGCTATTCTAGCCAACGGCGCTGCCTCGTGTTAAGCTCCTTTTGGTCAAGAATGTGTTGTAGACTTTTATGGTCGGTGAACACGGTGCATTTGGTTCCATAAAGATAATGTCTCCATATCTTTAGAGCAAACACCACCGATCTAAGTTCTAAATCATGAGTGGTGTAGTTATTCTCATGAATTCTTAGTTGTCGAGAAGCATAGGCAATCACCTTCTCTCTCTGCATCAATACAGCACCTAAACCCTTGTGTGAAGCATCACAATAGACCACAAAGTCTTCGCTTCCTTCAGGTAAAGCCAGAATTGGCGCACTGCACAACTTCTGCTTTATTAACTGAAAAGTGTTTTCTTCCTTTTCACCCCAATCAAATTTGATTCCTTTCTGAGTAAGCTTTGTCATTGATTTAGCAATTTTCGAAAATCCCTCAATGAACATTCGATAGTAACCAACAAGACCTAAAAATTAGCGGATCTCCGTCGGTGGCTTAGGAGATGCCCAATCTTTGATAGATTCTATCTTGGCTGAATCCACATGAATACCTCTGCTATCAATGACGTGATTGAGAAATTGTATCTTCAGAATCCAAAATTCACATTTTGAAAACTTGGCATACAATTTCTCCTTCTTAAGCAATTCCAAAATCGCCTTAAGATGTTCTTCGTGCTCTTTCTTGTCCTTTGAATAAATAAGTATGTCATCGATGAAGACAATTACGAACTTATCTAAGTAGGGCTTGCACACTCGGTTCATGAGGTCTATGAATACCGCAGGTGCGTTTGTTAGCCCGAATAGCATAATCTTAAACTCGTAATGACCATACCGAGTTCGGAATGCCGTCTTTGGAATGTCTTGCTCTCATACCCTAAGCTGGTGATAACCTGATCTCAAGTCTATCTTGGAGTAAATGTTGGATCCTTGGAGTTGATCAAATAAATCGTCGATCCTCGGGAGTGGATAACGATTCTTCACTGTCAGCTTATTTAACTCATGATAGTCAATGCACATCCTGAATGACCCATCCTTATTTTTGACATTCAAGACCGGGGCTCCCCAAGGTGAGGAACTAGGTCTTATGGAGCCTTTGTCGTAAAGCTCTTGTAGTTTTTCTGACAATTCCTTTATTTCGGACAGAGCCAGTCGATACGATGCTCGAGCTACGAGCGCGGCTCCTGGAGTTAAGTCGATCTGGAATTCCACTGGTGGAGCTGGAGGAAGACCTGGCAAGTCCTCGGGAAACACTTCAGGAAAATCTCAGGCGATTGATACGTCCTTAAGTTGCTTTCCTTCTGACTTGTCCTCCTCTTTCTTGGCGGATATCTGTGCCAAAAAGATCTGACATCCTTTTGCCATGTACTCTTGAGCCTTTGAACATGAGATAATGGTAAACCGAGATTCTCTCCCGTCGTTACTTTCGTTACCACGAAAAATCAAGGTTTCATTCCCATAGGGAACTCGAACAAGTTTCTCGTCACACACGATCACGGCGTGACACCTTCTTAACCAATCCATGCCGATAATAACGTCAAAACTACCCAGTTCTACAGGCATTGGGTCTATGTTGAATGGATGGTTTAAGAAATTTATAGTGCAACCCCGCATAATAGTGTCTATCCCGACTATTTTCCCATCAGCTAATTCGACATCATAACTATTTTCTAATGGAGTTGGGGCGATGTTGATCAGGGAACGAAATGCAGTAGATATAAACCTCCTATCGGCACCAGTGTCGAATAAGATAGATGCATAGCGGTCGTTTAAGAGGAACGTACCCTTGACGATATTGGAGTCTGGGTCCCTTGATGCATTTCCTTTCTTTTTTGCATTCCTAACTGCATACACCCAGCCTTGTGCATTTACACTTCCCTCATTCTTATTCTTCAACTTTGGACAATCCTTCTTGAAATGTCCTAAAACTCCACATTCAAAACAACCGTTCCCTTTGGGATTTGCCTCATTGCCCCTCTGAGTATTAGCAACATTTGTGTTGCTTGAACCCCTACAGTCGCGGGCAAAGTGCCCTACCTTATTGCACTTGTGGCACTTCTGAGTACACGGGCCATTGTGGTGAAAATGGCACTTGGTACACTTGGGCAAAGATCCCCTATATGGCTTCTTTTCACATGTCCCCATATTGTAGACCTTGGCGACATTCTGCCTCTTAAAAGGTTGTTGTTGGTGACCATGGTTGTTTCTAGATGAATCATCAGCCTTCCTTTTGTTGTCAGTCTGCCTTTCGGCATAGGTGCGGAGTTTCTGATCCATAAATTCATTGGCCAACTCAATGGCCTCATCCAACGTCTTGGGTCTAGAGGACTTAACACTTCCATAAATGTTATCAGGGAGTCCACTGATGTATTTGTCAATCTTCATAGTTTCATTAGCAACAAACTTGGTACATATCAGGGTTAGCTCTTGGAAACGTTCAGTGTACTCGATTTCTAGTTTCTTGATTTCACCCTGCGGACAATACTTATTCGTCATTTTCTTCTTGAGCACTTCCCAAGTCATTGAATATGCATCAGGACCTAAGGATCTTATCTGACCATTCCACCAAGTCAAAGCAGCCCCTAACAAAGTGCAGGTGGCAAACTTAACCTGGTTTTCAATAGCACAACCAATGATATTGAAAACTGATTCCATCTTCTCGATCCACCGGGTTAAACCGACAATGCCTTCATTTCCTTTAAAGTTTAAAGGTTGACACTTCATGAAGTCAGCGTAAAAACAAGGGCGCGCAGTTTGCACGTTCCTTCGGTTATCCATGTGTGAACTCTCCATTGGTGGAGTTTCGTAGAAGAGCTTGATCAATCATAGCTTGAACAAATTCTAGAGTCATGTTGTTTGGGTTGGTGTTGTTAGGTGGGGTATTCGGTCCTCGTCTTGTCACAGGTGCCATGATTCGTCTAAATCATAAGAGATAAAACGTGAGGTCATGACAACATATACAATAATTTATAGATGAGACAACAACATAAGAGAGGTATATAGTACAACATAACACATCTATTTCATTCATAACTTGGAAAATTTATACATGAAAAGTTTTTTTTTGGTACCCAAAATACAATACATAAGATCTAAGGCCTATGCAGCGAAGGAGAACCCCTATTACTTAACATGTCAAACAACTGCCTAGCAAATAAAATGACAAAAACCACTATATGTGATATTCGAATCCCAATAAGCATCCTGTTGATCTCGAACTCTAAACATCTGGAGCCTGGCTGTCTTAGCTCACCTCTACTGCTCTCGCAGTGCTAAAAACTCGGCCTGCATGTCACCCATCTCTCGTCTCATGACTCTCATCACTCAGAGAATCTCTACCATTTGTGCCTTACATCTACAGTCAGTCTCTCGAAGCTCTGCCATCTTAGTCTGCTGCATTTGGGAGCGAGTCTCATGTACCTAGTGCTGTATCTAAATAAGAGTGCCCTACAGTTGTAGCTGTGTCTGATGTGCCTGGATCTGGGACTCGTGTGCATACACCTGCTCACGGTGGGTCTGAAGGTCATAATGAACTGCCTAACTCAATCCTACTGAATGAGCCCAAGCCTCTCGGGAAGCATATGCCTCCTCCTCTACAATTAGTACTCTCTCCTGATGAGCTATCCTATTGATATGTGAGAAAACACATATCATTTGTATACCAAAAATAGCCCTTAAAAGATGAAATTGTGCATAAAATGCTTGTATATTGCTTGTTTTGTCTTTGTGATTGTGTAGGTACGGATATTATAAATAGCACAAGAAAACGGCCAAAACCAGACAAACACGGACACGAGAACAAAAAAGAGTGCACAAGAGCCGAGGATTTGATTGCTGAAGTTTCTAGCAAATGGTCAACATAAAGTCAACTCTTGGTCAACATTGGTCAACCACAAAAAGACAAAACCCAAAATTACCAAAACAGTCCCTTAAGTAAAACCATTTTACATAAAAAACCCCTAAAGCCCTAACTCCGTTATCTCTTTGAATATAAAAAGATAACGGTCGTTATTCCTTATATTAACCCAAAAACAAACACGGCCCAATATCATTTTAAATAAATCTAGCCCAGGTCAACGAACCAAAACCCCGAGTCTAACCCCCCATCTAACAGTTAAAAAAGGCGCGTAAATGAATTTACTATTCATTATCATCTTCGCGTTTAACCCAAGTCAAAACAAGGGGTTAATTCAAATTAACAGCGTGGCTTAATGATTCAAGCACCAAGGGTCAAGCTGGCAAAAGGAAACGTCACTTGAGGCTCTTATTGGTCAAAAACAAGACAAGGAGGACACGCGGATATATGAAAGAAACACACAAGGACAAGGTTTTTTAAACTAAATCCTAGCCAAAAGAAGCACAAAAGGTCTGACACACGGAATGCCACGTTGGCAATCCGTGTGCTCATCATTTAATCCAAAGGGTATGAATGGGAATCCAATGATTGGAAATTAATGAAAGGTCGTGATCAAATGGATGAGGAGCAGGCTAGACTCCTAGAAGCTTCACTCCAAGGCTATAAATAGAGAGCAAGCCTCTCACACATCTATCTTCTTTTTCCAGCTTTTAATAGTAGCTTAATTTAGTTTTAGCTAATGTAATTTTAAAATTTAGTTTTTTAGCTTATTGTAATCTTCATTTCCAAAGTCTTGTAATTAGTTTTGAGTTAATGAAATTTTAGTTTTAATTTGCAAAATCTATTGTTACTTATTAATCTCATTAAATTCCAAAAGCTTTTATTAACTGTTTCATAAAGCTCTGTTTAAATTTATGCTACTAAAAGCTCATCAATAAGTTCATTAAAAGCCTTATCATCCCTTGAAATTGGATGGCTGCTGGATGATAAGACTTGGTAATAGTCCTTGAAGGTCAAGGGTTAGGATAGAATAGGACTTGATTTGGCTTACAGCTATAAGCTATAAGCTGTCTGCATAAGCTCTATTTGAGCATATAATCCCTGTTCAGCTGGGATTCCAGGTTCCATTTCTTTTTATTTTTCTATCTTCAATAATATAGCTTAATTCTGTCTTTGCTTATTGCTTATTTAATTTGCTTATTTAGTGCTTATCTATTGTTCAATGTTGCTTAATATTGGTTATTTAGCTTATTTATTATCTGGTTGTTAAGTTTTAGTCATAAAACTCTTATTCAAAAAGTTTAAAATGATAGTTGAGGAAATAAGGGGGTGTTTGGCACAGCAGTACTAACTGAGAGTTAGTACTGCTTATGGCCATTTGGTCTTTTGCGGAGAACTTAAACTTCATAACTAAGTTTGTTTAAACTGGATTTGTAAGCTAGGTTAGGGATTATGCAAGTTTTCATAGGATTGTTTCATATCTGCTAGTTAAGTCTCATATAGGTAATCAGTTTTAGCTAGTTGTTCGATAGTTTCTAATTGCATAAAAAGTTTTAAAAAGTTGTGTTTTTCAAGTAGTTTATCAAGTATCTTAAGTGTGCATTCAGGTTTTTAGTTTTGATTAGTGCTATGCAAGTTGCATCAGCAGTGTTAAAAAATACAAAAAATCTTTTTCAAGTTCTAATTTCAGATAGTAAAAGTAATACTAGATTTTGATTTTTAGTATGCTTATAGATCTAGGGTCAGTGTCAATCTGATTCAACTTACTTTTTAAAAAGTAGCTTATTTAGTTATCTGTTTTTAGCCTTTAAATTCAGCATTTTTCATTTTCAAAACTTAAAGTAATTCAGTATGTTTCTATAAGTGGTCCAGTTTAACAAGTGCTTATTTACAATAAGCAAAAAGTTTTCAAAGTTCTTTTCAAAAGAAGATTTGTGTAGCTTGTAGGATAAGCTTTAAGTAGGTACAAGTCATTTTGCTTAAAAACCTAATTTGCTAGCTTAAATTTAAGCTCAAAGTTGCCTCAAGAGGCTGTTTGGTTTAAGGTTTTCATTAAGAGCTTATTTTGATTTTCAGATTATGGCTTATCAATTTGTGCTTATTTTTGTTCTTATTTTCTTATTAGACATAGCTTATTGTTTGTCTCAGCTTTATTTAAGTTTTCATTTGCTTCTTAGTGCTTAAATTGCCCAAACAGTTAGTTTTTTTTAGTGGTATAGTTTTTAGGATATCTGTCTTTAACTACTTATTGTGGGCTAATTTTTAGGTTTTATAAAAAAGGCTATTTAACAAAGAAGTCTTAATTTTTAAGAGTTTTAAAAAGTTATAAAAAAATGAAAAAAATTAAAACTTTACGCATCAAGTTTTTGGCGCCGCTGCCGGGGATTTGTGATTAAGATTCCTTCGTTTGAAGTTTGTTGATCGTGATTTGAAGAACCTTTCGTCTTCGAAAGTTATGCTTTTAAGAAAATCAAAAATAAATAAAAAAATAAAAAATATAAAAAGTGAAAAATATAATTTTCTTTTCTTTTTAGTATAAGTAAAAGATTACTAAGAAAAATACAAAAATATTTGCTCTTCCGGATTTTTCGATTTTTCTCGTTAATTTGTGAATATAAAATTTTACAAAGTTGGTAAGAGAACACCAACAAATAATACCTTCAATTGAGGTATTATCCATTAATAAGTTCCCGAACCAAAGATTCAAATTTTTACTGTTCTGTGTCCACTGTACTAAAAGCCACCTCTTTTGTAAAATTAATTTTACTTAAGAGATTACGCCTAAGTTTGTTGATTAATCGGTAACAAAAATATTTCATTTTCTTATTTCTTTTCTTCATTTAATTGGTTTAGTGCATGCGTCACTAGAAATTCTATGTTCCAAATAATTCAAACTCCACCATATCCGAGACGTCGAATAAATTATGTGCTCCAAACATAGTCCGAACCCTAGCTTCGTACTAATCGTCCGCACCAATGGCATAACCTACGATGGAAGAGCTACTCCGAGCACCCACGGAAGGGTACGGAGAACGGGCAATTGTATTAACCGAAATATGCGGACAATTTGAGATTAAGATAATTTGATTCAATTGGGTTCAAGCAAACCGTTTTAACGGTCGTTTGAGTGAAAATCCTCAATGCTCATATTATAGTTTCAAAAGGATTACTTCGACTTCGATTTTTTAGGAATGTGCCAAATGATGTTATTAAGCTTATGATGTTTCCTTATTCACTCGAGGGAGCCGCTAAAACTTGGTACGAGAAAGAACCTCCGAATTCGATCTTGACTTGGGAGGATCTCGTGACCAAATTTGTGAATCAATTTTTCCCTCCTTCGAAAACCACTCACTTAAAGAATGAAATTTCTCGATTTACACAAAAATTTGAGACTTTTAGTGAAGCATGGGAACGATTTAAGGAGTTGCTTAGAGCTTGTCCCCATCACGGATTTACGGAGTTAACTCAAGTTGATACCTTTTATAACGGTTTAAACGAGAATGAACAAGACTCCTTAAATGCCGCGGCGGGTGGAAATCTTTTGAGTAAGACGACTAGAGAGGCTTTAAACATAATTGAGAACAAATCAAAAGTTCGTTATTCACGAAATAGATCAAATGTTTCTAGGATGAATGCTACTTCTAGTAAAACGGATGAAAGAATTGATAAGCTTGCGGATCAACTTTCGACCTTAGTCGAGATTGTTTCTAAGAAAGTTGTCATTCCCGCTCCGGTTAAAGCGGTTGAGGAAACTTGCGTTACTTGTAATGGTGCTCATTCTTGGTATAATTGTCCGGCTACCGATAACAATCAGGCTAGTGTTTGTGCAACTACGGGTACTTACAATCAAGTTAACCCTCCGAACCGTGTTAGTAATCAAATGGCACCACCAGGTTTTGCTCCGGTACAAAACAATGTTCAAAATAGGTTTAATCAGAATCAAGTTCAAGGGAATAATTTTAATCGGGGAAATAATTTTCATGGAAATCAAGGTTTTTAAGCTTAAAATAATCATGCTCCAAATATTCAAAACCAACCTTTTCAAGTGCCTAATAAACAAGTTCAACAAGAGATTTCAAATGATTTTTCGAGTTACAAGAGGAATAACGATCAAATGTTGAGGAACATGCAAAATCAAATCAACTCGTTGAAAGGATACCTTAAGAATGAAATTCAAAACACGATAAAATCTCAGCAAGCCGTCATGATGAATCAACAAACTACCTTTCAAAATAATTTGCAAAACATGATTTGTGGATTGTTTCAAAACCAAGCCTTAACTTTGGGTACTCTTCCGAGTAATACCATTCCGAACCCGAAGGGTGAGATGAAAGCGATCAATACTCGAAGTGGTGTTGCTTACAAGGGACCCTTAATTCCTACTAATCCTTCTCCTAAAAAGGTAGTAGAATGGAAAAAAGAAACGAGGATACAAGGATAAAGTGAGAAAACAAATTTCCAAGAAGTTACCACTCAATCCCACCTCCGGTAACCCCATTTCTATTCTGAACCGATGTTCCAAAAACTTTGTCTCAAACCACTCCAAACCGGAATCCGTGTTCCCAAGAATTTACCTAAACAAAGAAATTTGCTCCTACGATTAATAGTTGCTCATGAATAAGGAAAAGTTGCTTGAGTTAGCTAAGATACCATTGAACGAGAATTGCTCGGCGATGCTCCTCAAAAAGCTTCCCGAAAAGCTTGGGAGATCCGACAAGTTTCTTACTCCATGTATTTCCCAGTGAATGGAATGTATGTCACCCTTGGCCGATCTTGTGCGCAGCATAAATCTTATGCCCCTTGACTATTTGGAAAAAGACTTTCTTACCTGATCTTACACCAACTCGGATGACTTTAGAGTTAGCAGACCGATTGATTACTTATCCTAAAGGACTCGCCGAAAATGTTTATGTCAAAGTGGGAAAGTTCCACTTTCCTACCGACTTTGTTGTTGTATATTTTGAAGTTGATCCTCGAGTACCTCTCATACTTGGGAGATCCTTCTTAAGAACCGGTCGTTCCTTAATTGATGTTTATGGAGAAGAAATAACCCTTCGGGTTGATAACGAAGCCGCCACTTTTAATCTAGATCAAACTACGAGATACTCCTCTACAAATGATAAGTCTGTAAACCATATTGACATCATTGATGAAGTTTGTGAGGAGTATGCTCCGAAATTGCTAGGGCTTTCTAATAAATCTTCGGGTGGAAATCCCAACCCCAACTTCTAAGCCTCTTACTTCCGAATTCATTTTAGAAGAGATCAAAGCTTATCTCAAGGATGATTCGATTTCACCAGAAATTGATCATGCCGATTGCGATCCGGAGGGAGTATTTTCTTAACTGAAAAATTATTAAATAATGACCTGTTTCAACTCCCTCTGATGGACCTAAAGCAAGGAGAAGTAATCAAGGCGAAATCCTCAATGGAAGAACCTCCAGAATTAGAATTAAAAGACTTACCATCTCATTTGGAATATGCTTACTTAGAAGAAAACGATAAGTTACCAGTGATTATTGCAAAAGGTTTAAAAGATGATGAAAAAGAAGCTCTCTTAAAGGTGCTTAAATCACATAAACGGGCCATTGCATGGAAAATCACCGACATCAAGGGTATCGACCCTCGTTTTTGTACTCACAAAATCTTGATGGAGGATGATTACAAACCCACGGTTCAAAGTCAAAGACGGGTTAACCCAAAAATTCACGAGGTAATAAAAAAGGAGGTCCTAAAACTTCTTGATGCCAGAATGATTTACCCGATCTCTGACAGCCCATGGGTTAGTCCAGTGCATTGTGTTCCCAAGAAAGGTGGAATAACCGTTGTTGCTAATGAAGAGAATGAATTAATTCCGACACGTTTAGTTACCGGGTGGAGAGTTTGTATCGACTATAGGAAATTAAATGAAGCGACTCGAAAAGATCATTTTCCATTGCCATTTATGGATCAAATGTTAGAGAGATTAGCCAGAAATGAGTTTTATTGTTTTCTAGATGGATTTTCGGGGTATTTCCAAATACCAATAGATCCCCAAGACCAGGAGAAAACTACTTTCACATTCCCCGATTTGGAAACAACCTCGTACCGTCGCATGCCATTTGGCTTGTGTAATGCTCCCGGTACCTTCCAACGGTGTATGATGGCCATATTCCATGATATGATCGAAAAGACTATGGAAGTGTTTATGGATGATCTCTTGGTTTTTGGGGATAATTTTGATTCGTGCCTCTCCAATTTAGAAAAGATGCTAAAAAAATTTGAAGACACAAATTTAGTTCTAAATTAGGAGAAGTGTCACTTTATGTGTAGAGAAGGAATTATGTTAGGACATAAAATTTCAAAGTCAGGAATTGAGGTCGATCATGCTAAAGTCGATGTTATCGCTAAGCTCCCTTACCCGACAATCGTAAAATGTGTTAGGAGTTTCCTAGGTCATGTAGATTTTTACCGACGTTTTATCCAAGACTTTTCTAAAATAGCTAGACCAATGACTCACCTTCTTGAGAAGGAAACACCGTTTGTGTTTTCTAAGGATTGTATTGATGCTTTTCAGACCCTTAAAAAGAAGCTTACCGAAGCTCCGATCTTAGTTATCCCAGATTGGAACCTAACCCCCCCCCCCCCACCTTACACTCTCATGAGGTATACAAGTGATTTCTCGATTGGTGCGGTTTTAGGACAACGAAAGACGAAGCACTTTTAGCCTATACAATATGCTAGTAAGACAATGACAGAAGCTCAAATCCATTACACTACCACGGAAAAGGAAATGCTTGCCGTTGTGTATGCTTTTGAAAAGTTTTGGCCATATCTTGTTTTATCTAAAAGCATAGTGTATACGGATCACTCGGCTTTAAAGTTCCTTATGAACAAATAAGACGCCAAGCCGAGGTTGCTCCGGTGGGTTCTTCTCCTACAAGAATTTGATATCACCATCCGTGATAAAAAAAGGAAGTGAGAACCTCGCGACGGATCATTTATCTAGACTTGAGAATCCTCATAAGGATGTGTTAGAAAACAAAGACATAAATGAACATTTTCCTTTAGAAACTCTTGGTGCGTTAACTAGTAGATACCCATGGTTTGCGACTAAGCAATATACCATGCAGGGAATTTATCATCAAAGGACTTACGACTTCAACAAAAGCGTAGAAGTTTTTCAAGGACGTTAAAACATATTTTTTGGGATGATTCCCTATCTTTTTCCGTATTTTGCGGATCAAATCATTCGACTGTGGTTGTTCCATGGTCAAGAAGCTAATGATATCCACAAAGCTTGTCATGAAGGACCCACCGGGGGCCATCATAGAGCCAATCTCACCGCTCGAAAGGTATTTGATGGCCTGTTTCTTTTGGGCCGACATAATACGAGATGCCCATACGATGATCAAATCTTGTGATACGTGTCAAAGACAAGGCAAAATTTCACAACGAGATGAGATGCCTCAAAACGCTATTCAAGTTTGTGAAATCTTCGATGTATGGGGTATTGATTTTATGGGACCATTTCCGTCTTCACATGGGAATAAATGCATTCTCGTTGCCATCGACTATCTTTCGAAATGGGTTGAAGTAAAGGCGCTCCCCACAAATGATGCTAGAGTTGTAGTAAAGTTTTTGAAGTCTCTTTTTGCCTGATTCAGAATGCCTAAAGCTATTATAAGCGATCGTGGGACCCATTTTTGTAATGATCAGTTTGTCTAAAAGTAATTTCCTAATGTATGGTGTCACTCATCGTTTAGCTAGCCCCCCCCCCGGGCCCCCCCCCCCGGCCCCCCACCGCTTATCACCCTCAAACTGCGATCAAGGAGGGTTTTTTTAGGTTTTCCCCCCCCCCCAATCGTGGCTTAAAACGTATTCTAGAAAGGACGGTTGGAGAAAACCATGCCTCATGGTCTGACAAACTAGATGACGCTTTATGGGCATTTCGTACCGCTTTTAAAACACCAATTGGTTGTACGCCTTACAAACTAGTGTACGGGAAGTCTTGCCATTTACCTATCGAGTTAAAGAATAAAGCATATTGGTCTTTGAAACATGCTAACTTCGATCTTAAAACCGCAGGTATCACCGTAACTACTAAACTTAAAGATCTTAATGATCAAGCTTACGAAAATTCTTTTTGATAACAAAGAAGGACGAAGAAGTTTCACGACACAAAGATCAAAAAATCCGCATTTCAATGTTGGTGATCGAGTTTTTTTACACTACAACTCACATCTTAAAGAAATTCATGTGCAAACTTAAAACTCGTTAGTCCGTAACCTTACACCATCACCAAAGTTTTTCCATACGGAATCCATCGAGTTATCTCAACCCGATGATTCCCAAACTATAAGGTGAATTTAGTGGGGGGGGGGGGGGGGGGGGGTGGTTCATCGTGTGGAAGTATTTACTTCAGAGGAGACTTACCACCCAAGGTAGTCCATATCACCACACTTTCCCCAAGGACTAATAATTCGGGGATCGATCAAGCATGTGACTCGTACCAAACAAAGCGCTTCGCTGGAGCACCCTCATGCTTATCCATTTTTCTTCTTTCTTATTTCTAATGTGATGTGAGAAGGTTTGTACTCTTCCGATTCTCGTTGTTTGTTTTGTGGGGGGGGGGGGGGCTTAAGATTGATTAAAGGGATTGACCCAAAATTTTCTGAGACACCGTGTTCGGTGGGATTTAGTCCCGGTTCACTCCGAGCTTCCCTAGCCTTTGCTTGCCATTATTTTGGGGAAATCCGATATCCTAAGATTATTATCGACTAACATTTATCTTTTAGCACACTTAATAAACGGCTAAGATTTTTTGATACTTTCTTTCATGCTTTGATTATGCATTAACTTTTTTGAGTTCTAGTAGGGGTTTTTAAGTCTTAGGCTAGGAAACATTGAGGACAATGTTAAATTTTAGTATGGGGAATATATCTTTGATATGAAATTTACCTACCTTTTGCCATTTTTCCAAATTAATTACAAATAATGAAATTATTGGTAACCCCGTTTTCCCACAAAAATATAAAATTTTTAAGTATTAATACTAGTTTATTATTGTCAATATAAATATATATATAAATAAATATAAAATATACTTATAAATATATAAATATATATATAGTAATTTATAATATAATATAATAAATAGTCTAGTTGAATAACTAGAAAATAGTTGAACAGAATGTAGGCTTTCCGTTGGTGAGAAAAAAATGTAAATTTGACCTACCGATTTATATCTTAGCTTTCTCCTTACTTTAAATAGATTTATTTTTGCTATCTTTTATACAAATACTATAAAAAGCAAGTCTAGGCTTTAAAAATTCAAGACTTTAGCAGTTCCCATAATTGAAATTTAAATATCGAAGATCGTTTATTTTTGTTGTAGATGTTGTCAGTCTATGCGACTTGTTAAAGTGCCGATCTTAATTCATTAGGCTAAGGTATTCACAGAGTTTATTTGTCTTGAGAAATTTTAAATTGTGAAGACAATAGATGTATAGAGTCAGATTATTAAGTTTTTGATGCTAAACATAGAATAGATGGATTTCTTTAAGGCTCATGATGTTAATTGTGGCTTTTCTCCCAATTAGCTGTTTCCACTGTTATAAAATAATTGTTGAATAAATAAAGTTTCTTTGGTTTTTGAAATTCTTAGTTTAGATCCTTTCGTAGAAAGTCCATCTGTAAAATAGGTACATTCGAGTTTTTTTCAGTGTTGTGGAAATAACTCATGGACCATGGTCGGCTCGCATACCGATGTGGCAGTTGTTAAAAGACCACAGGACTTGAAATTTGGCTATAATAATAATTATTATGTAATAAACCGAAGCCGAAATAAGACTTCTGGATCATGGTCGGCTCGCATACCGATGTGACAGTCGTTTAAAGGGTGGAGGTAATAATAATAATAATAATAATCTGAGACTGATAAAAGTTTGTTGCATCTTGCCGGCTCACAACCGATGTTGCAGCCTTCTAAAAGGTCGAGGAAATTACCGAGGTCAAAATATGTTTGCTGCATCTTGCCGGCTCACAACCGATGTTGCAGCCTTCTAAAGGACCGAGGTTTAATAATGTTGCAATAATAACAGGAATAAAGCCAAATTTCAACTCCGGGGTTATCTAAATAAAGCCTCCGTCTCTGGACTCGTAGTTGAGTTGTTGCGGATGAAATAAAAAGGATAACCCCTGAATCATGGAAATTAGAACCTTAATGTGTTGGACCTTATTCTCTCCATATCATCACTTAGGAAGTGATTTCAAACTAATTGTGTCTAAACCGGGTTTTACTTTATAATAATAAGGACATAATTTATTTGTCACAAAAAATAATAAAATCCTTAATGTAAATAAGGATAAGGGAGAAAAGTAAGTACACAATACTTAAAGATAGTAGATAGCACATAACTTGTATTTGGCAATGATCTTGTTTTTAATCTGGCTCTGGCGAGGTGAAATTCGGAGGACGATGAATTATCCATTTGGACACTTATTATGCTTTTGTTCCATAATCCTAAAAGTTATCAATGAATAATGAAAGCATTAATTATTTCACGCCTGAATAAATTATAAGTTGTTATGAATATACATTAGAAAAATCATAAAAAGAAAAAAAAATTTTGAAAAATGGAAAATTTGTTTTTTTTAAAGCTTGTGATTTCTTAACTCTCCCACACAAGTCTTTGACTACTTTTCAAAGATAAGTTTTGGAAAGATTTGAGGTATTTGGTTTTAGGGCATAATAATAATATTTGCGTGAGGACACGACAATCACTCATATATTTGGTTGAATTTTGATATATAGAATATCACATATCCTTTTATATCAAAAATGACACCTTAAATAGATTAAATTATTCAAATTATGCTTGTATAATGCTTGTTTGTCATTTGCTGACCGTGCTAAAGTGAACGGATATTGCAAAAAATCTCACAAGAAATACAGTCCAAAGATCCAGATACCAACACGACACTGGGAACAATAAGTGCACTAGAACCGAAGTTATCTAGCAATAAAATGTCATCAAAGATCCAACCCTGGTCAACAATGGTCAACCACACAATGCCAAAACCCTCAAAATCACCAAATGAGCCTTATTGTTAAATAAAATTCACAAAAAATTCCGAAAAACCCTAACACATAAAACTTCATTTATTTATTAAAGAGAAAACGGTCATTATCTCTTATATAAAAAACCAAATAACCTTATACGATCCTAAATACTCACCACGCCCAAACCTTTTATTATAAAACCGGGCCCAAGTCAAACCCTACCGTGTTAAACAAGGTAATAAAAAGAGAAGAAAAGGCGCTGGAAAAGCTGTTTTTACTATCATCCATCGTCCCATTTATACCCCGACTTAATTGTCTCGATAAAAATCAATTAACCTATTTGTTTGGCCCCATGAAATATTCCAAGAACTAACCTCAATCTTCGCAATGAAACGTCACTCAAAGCTTTTGATTGGACAAGCTAGCAAAAGGGAATGACACGTGGTATTCAAAGAAACACAATTGGATGGGAAATTTGCTCTAAAGTTAGTACAAAAAAAGTACACAGCTCAAAAAATATAGGATTGCCAGCTTGGCAATCCGTGTGCCCACTTATTGATCCAACGGATAAGAAAAGGGATCCAATGATTAGATGATTTGAAGGGACGAGATCAAAAGCCAAGGGAGCGTGTATTCAGACCTAGAAGCTTCCTCATCTCCTATAAATAGAGCTCTCTCCTCACTCACATTCATATTTTTCAATATCTAGTGTAGCTTTAGTGTAGACATAGTAATAACTTATTGTATTTTTAGCTTATGGTAGTTTAAACTCTTGTAATTTTCATTTAAAGCTTTGTAATTCAGTTTTCGTTAATAAAATTTGCATTTTACTTTAAATCTTGTGTTTAATCTGTCTTTACTTAATCTACAATAACAAGTGAAATGGTGTAATAAAACTCAATAAGCTCTTAATAAGAGCTCTTATCTACTGTTCATAAGCTCTCAAAGCTATTCATAAGCTACTAAAAGCTCAAAATACTTGAAAACTCAAAGGAATTGTATGGTTGCTCAGAGTTTTCAAGTGGTAATAGTGCTTGAGGGTCAAGCTTTAGGTTTAGAATATGTCTTTGGTAATAAGCTTAAGCTATAAGCTTAAGCAGCTTATATAAGCTCTATTAAGAGCAGACACCTCTGTTTAGCTGAGGTGGAGGTACACTTTCCTTTACATTTCTCTAAGTTCTTTGTTGTCTTTAATACTTTAAGCTTATCTGTTTGCTTACTAGCTTAATCTGCTTATCACTTGCTTATTTCTATTTTATCTAGCTTATTGATGTTTAATATAGTTGTTTTATGCTTATTGGTTTGCTTGTTAGTTTAAATTTCTGTTTTTAAGTTATTGTTTCAAATCTGTCATGAAAATCCAAAAATATTAGCTTAGATTGTTAGCTTATTTGTCCTGCTTATTAGTTTGCTTAGATCTGCTTATTATATCTGTTAGTTGCTAATTAATATCTGGTATTTAGAACTTTAGCCTTAAATCTCAGTTTCATAAGCTAAAGTATGGGTTTGATGAATTTAAAGGGGTGTTTGGATCAAACAGTTCTAACTTCAATTAGTACTGTTTGATGCCATTTAATCCTTTGGATTCATTTCAAATTACATAACTAGGTTTATGAGAATAGGACTTAGGATTCTAAATAGGTTATAATCAAGTAAGTTAGTAGTAGTTTAAAATCTGTTAGAATATAGTAAGTAGTTTAATCATTTTAAGCTTATTTGGTTTCTAGTTGTTATTATTGCCTTCTTTGCTCTTGTTTGAGTGTCTTAAAGTTGTTGAGACCAAGTTACTTAGCCTGCACTTGTGGTTTTGAGAGTTTTGGTTAAAATAGTTGTCAAATGCATCAGATAGGGAAAACAGCAAAAAGGCCTTTTTCTAGCTTAAAATTCAGTGGGTAAATTTAGAAATTAGGTCTTGATTTTCAGCACACAAGTAGTTTTTAGGTCAATCTTAATTAGCTTTAGCTTATTTTCTCTTTAAAAGATCATTAAGCTATCTGTTTTTAAGCTCAAAATAAGCATTTTGTCTTTTCTAAATAAAAAGAAACTCAGCAGGCACTAAGTCAAAAAGCCATTTTCACTTAGCTTTTTCTTTAAGTTTTTGATTTTCAAATTAGTTTTTAAAAGTTGTTTTAAGTAGATTTGAGGTCAAGCTTTTAGGATTTATAAGCTAGATTTCCATAATGTTCCATTTACTTAGTTAAAAATAAGCCCAAAGTAGCTAAGTTGTCTGTTTGGTTTTCAGTTTTTCACTAAGCGCTTATTTTAAATCCTCAGCTTATGGCTTGCTTCTTTGTGTTTATTTCTCGTTTAAAATAGTTTATTAAGTCAGTCTTAGCTTATTTTACTATTGTCCTTAGCTTACTTAGTCATTTAGTGGAAGCAGCATTAAAGCTAGCATTACTAACTCTAAGTTAGTACTGCTGAGCTTATTTAAGCTTATTTTTGCTTAAATTGTTTATTCATTTCTTTTCAAAACTAGCTTATTAGAAGTTAGTTAATAATAGCTTATTTGATTTTGTTTCTAGCTTATCTTAGTTTTTAGCTTATTAAGTTTTGTAAAAAGTAAAAAAAAGTAGTCAAGTGCTTTCTGTCTTTTTAAGCTCATTTAATGGCTTATTGATTAGCTTTTAGATAAGTTGTTTTCACAAAAATAGCTTATTATAAGCTGTTTTACAACTTTGCTTTTTAGGTTTTTGCAAAAAAAAAAGGGAAACTAAGGAAGTCGGGGGTGAGCAAGACTCGAACCCCCGACCTCAACCTAGCATCAACCCTTTTATAAACCTCACACACACACACACTCCCTACCAACGTGCCCTGTGGTCTTTTTCAGTTTTGTATTGCACAATTGAAGAAAATGTAATCTTATGATCTCAACCAAGAACAAGAGAGAGATGTGGGTTGTGATGTTTAGTGAGAGAAAGTATATGGAATGGATGATATTATTACTATGTAGAAAAATATGGAAAAATGAAACCAACCAACCACCTCTCCAAGGCATGGAGAGGTTATAACACCCTGTGTTTTCAAGTCATTGACGACGTCGATAAATCCGCAATGTGCCTTTTGTATTGTACGCATTTGCTTTAAATCGTAAATGTGAAGCTAAATCGCGTAAGCTAAAAATTAGCGTTCAATGTAAACGGGCATCAAACAATTAAATGTTTACATCAAGCAAGGGAGTTTCTGCTATAAGAGATGAAGAAGATCATAATCTGGAAGTCAAATATAAGAACAGAAAGATAATTTATGATAAATATGTTAGAGCATTAAATCCCCAATGCAGACGCCACCCAGAGAAAATTACTGTTGTTGACACCATTTCAAGAAAAGGTCTCGTATGTGTAACTATATACAGAGAAAGTTTGATGGTAATCAAAGCACACGCTCCTCTCAAATTAAGTGACTTCAATTATTTTGAATAGTTGGAATTTAAAAAATGTGTATCAACAAAGAAGAGCAAGCAGGCACAAGTTATATTGGAAAATATTAAGGTCAGGACAAATGAATTGAGAAGAATTGAACAAATTCTTGGTATTATTCCTAGGGTACCCTTAAGCGAATTTGATCCAATGATTGAATTTCATGATCTTATGAATAAAAGAAAGCTGGATGAAAAGGAAATGGAAGGCTCATTTTTTGCTGGTATGGATTGTGATCTTAGTCTTCCATTTGAATTAGAAAATAAAAAACATGTTGATGGTCAAGTTGTATATGAACTTGAATATGGGATGTTGTTCAGGAATTCGTATATGCATAGATGTTTCATTAGGGTAAAGGATCTTTGCAAATGCTCATTGGAAAGGTTGTATCTTATTAAGGGGATGTACTATCACACGCATACGGATTCTTCTGCCACGTCGATTGAGAAAGAGTTCACCAGGTTTGTTGAAGCCGTGCTTGACAATAAGAATGATGAATACCCGCCTCATAAAAGGATCAAAATTGAAAGGGGCTTCACATAGATCGTTTGTGTGGGTTTTTTGTTTTTGGTGTATTACATGTTTTCAATCTAATATGTAATCTGATTAGATATTATTATCCGTAGTAAAACGATGTATGTGTTAACTTTGTTATTTGTTTATTAGCTCGTAGTACTAGCTTATATCACGTGCGTTGTATCTGAGTAGTTTTTAACTATATAATGTACCTTTTATATATATATATATATGAATGTGTATATAAAATGTTGTATTACATGTTTCTGATTAAAATGTGTACCTTATTTAATTATGGGCTTAAGCCCATATAAATCCTGCCCATAGCATGGACGCATTTATATATTATCATATATGTAGTATCATTATATACTAGCATATATAGTGTCTATAAGTATTTTAGATTTGTTTGCCTGTGTAGTTACACTATTGTTTTTATAACCGTTTGTCTTATTTCAACCTCCCCACTAAGTGCATACATTTTATTTAAACTATACAGTATAACCAGTTACAAAAATAACTGTTTTCTTTCACCTTCATAAATACCGCTCCAAACTTTTTATCTTACAACAGATATATGTTCTGCTTTCAAGTTATAGTATAGGTTACCTTTGAAACCGTTCGAATATAAGCTGTAAATATAGTTTTAGCTTAGTAAGTCATTTGATTTAACTTTTGCATTCTATATATAATATATGATGTAGATGCTTCTTATATGAATTTGTCACTTGTGTTTTGAATATGTCTAATTTGATTACATAATTCTGTTTTTTCTGTTTATGTTTTTGTTATTGTTGTATACTTACCCGTATTGTGTTACTTAGCTGTCAGCGTAAAAAAATAAAGTGTACTTTAGAATTAAAATGTGTACATTTAGTCGATCTTATATCCATTATATTTGTTATATGAGTATTAGCTGCAAATTAATGATGCATGTTAGTGTAAGTATAATCTATTTATTCCTATAATTGTTTATGCAAAGTTATATTATATTTTTTTTCTTTTGCTACTTGAACATGTTACAAAATACTTATGTTTGCTTTGTTTTAAGTTGTTTAGTGCCTAATTTTTTTTTCAATGTGTTCTTATTTTGTCTATTTTTATGTTGATGTAGTTTCAGTTAACTATGCGACATTTTTTAGAAAATGTCAACCCCAGTATACATCAGAATGGTAACATTATCATGTCAAATGATGGGTTTAGAGAGATTTGTAATATGTCAAGCCAAAATGCGAATGTTCTTAATGACATTACGAACATATCCCAATCTGGACGTTCCATTCAATGGATATCCCAAAATACAGCATCTCGACCTGGCCGTGGTCGTCGGCGTTTAGGTGATAGTACACGTACACATACAGTTAATAGGACTCCAATACGATCACGTGGTGTTTGTGATTCAGCTGTTAATTTGAGTACATCTCAAACATATCCTTCATTTTATTCTTTGTCTCAATTAAGTGAATCCACAATATCAGTTGTTGATCCATTTTTAGATACCCAAGCTCGTGGTAGGGGAAGAAGGCAATCTTATAATGATACTTCTCTATCTGTTCGTCGGAATTTGAATCCTGTTGGGACACAATCAAATGGAAATATTGAATGGCTTACAAATCATTCCGTCATTTGTGGTTCTTAAAATGTTATTTCGGGTTTGTATAAATGATTTATATTAATTTTTAATATTTTATTTTTTCATATTTATATTTTATTTTTGATTGTATATGTTTATTCTTTTTTTACTCAGAAAATGTATCAACTCCATTATCTCAAATACCACGAACACATATTTCGTCTCGAACAATTGTTCATCAGAATGGAACTTCTGTTCATTCTTCAAATCTTATTTCTTCAACTCATTCAGGCATAGGATGTCTGACATATTCTTCGACACATCTCGATTCCATACCTGTTTCTTCAGGTTTGTTTTTCATTTTTATGCTACTGTTCTTTATTTCATAAAATATTTGGTTTATTTCATATTTATGTTATTATTTTTGTAATCCTCAGATTGTGTACTGTCTGTGACACCTCAATCAAGTGTTTCACTTTCTTCTTCGCGATCAGATGCACTTGATAATGGAACTCCTGTGAATTTGTCAAATATGTCCTCGATAACTCAATCAAATAGAACACGATCGAGGCAGTCATCAATAAGGGCTATGTCATCCAGTCAGCTTTCAAATTCTAACATCTCTGATGTTGATACAAATACAACTAGATCTATTGATTGTAAGCAATAACCGTTGTTTATGTTATATGTTTTTTCAACATTACGGGTTGTGTTGAAATAAAAATATATCTCTATATATGTTTTCAGCTTCTTTTCCAGATATTGGGATTGTGGGGTTGCAGACCATAGATGTCAACATTGTCAAGCTGTTTTGTGGTACGAAGAACGTTCCGTCAAGTGGTATAATCCACATAATCCCAAATTTGCAGTATGTTGTGGTGATGGGAAAGTGAAGCTTGATTATATACGTGAACCACCTGCTCTATTGACTGCGTTGTGCGATTATAATGGCGGACAACGTTCGAAAATTTTCAGGAAACATATAAAGCTTATCAATTTTATGTTTGCATTTACATCAACTGGTGGTCGTATTAACAAAGACATTAATGATGGTCACGGGCCGTACACGTTTTGTATTAACGGCCACAATCATCATCGTATTGGAACTTTGTTGCCTACCCATGTTGATGGTCGTCATCGATTTGCTCAGCTGTATATATACGACACTGCTAATGAAACTGAGAATCGTTTTTATGCATTAAACCATCATTTGTCTAATAATTCTAAAGATGCAACTCTCCGTTCATTGGTTCAGCAGTTGATATCAATGCTTGATTCTAATAATGTATTAGTCAAGGCTTTTATAATGGCAAAGGAACGTTTTTCGGATTCATCTCGGCAGCCTGTGTCTATCCGATTGCTTGGTTCTAAAAGGCGAGATCAGCGACAGTACAATCTTCCAACTATTTCTGAAGTTGCTGCTCTTATACCTGGTGATGGTAATCCAACTGATTGTCGTGATGTGCTTATAGAAGAACGAAGTATCTATAATGTCTAGCGTATTTCTGAGTTACATCCAAGTTTTATGGCTTTCCAATATCCGTTGCTTTTTCCATATGGCGAAGATGGATTTCACTTGAATTTGCCACTTAATGTTCCTTCATCATGAAAGAGTTCGAGAAAAACATTACCTTGAGAGAATATTATGCTTTCCGGTTGCATCAACGTGATATTGAAAATCCAATATTACACAAGGCTGGACGTTTGTTTCATACATATATAGTTGATGCTTATACAGCTATTCTTGATCATGATTTAGATTGGTATAAAAGAAACCAGTCTACTATACGTTCAGAACTGTATAATGGATTGCATGATCAGATAACAAATGGTGAAACAAATATGGAGCACATAGGGCGGCGAGTTGTTTTACCTTCAACTTTTACAGGCAGTCCTCGCTATATGATACAACAGTATCATGATGCAATGGCAATTTGTCGTTGGGCTGGAGCTCCTGATTTGTTTGTAACAATGACATGTAACCCCCGTTGGATTGAGATTGCGTGGCATGTGGAAGATCATATTCCTGGACAGCATGTCAATGACAGGCCAGACGTTATTACAAAGATGTTTAAGATAAAATTGGATGAACTTATTAAAGACATAATGAAAAAGCACTTTTTCGGTCGTGTTAAAGCTTGTGCGTCTTATAACTTTATATATATATATATATATTTGGTATCCTTTTTCATCATTATTT
>BQNB010095160.1:0-25937 GCA_026074375.1 Tanacetum coccineum
AACTTCTTTTGCAGCAGTACGTTCCTCTGGATGCATAGGCTGAGCGGTATGAACAATGAACTGCTGGTCATCTAAGTCTTCAACATCATCCAAAGTAGAAACTTTGTCTCCTGAATTAGCATAGTTTTCTTTCCTAACAGGTATGTAGTTCATCGAAGGAGTTAGAAGGTCAAGATCAAACATCCAATCAGGACCTTTTCCCTTTTGATTCTCCTGATTCTCAAGAAAGTTTACATGAAGACAGTCTTGCACCTTTCTTGTGACCCTGTTATAGACTCTAAAACCTTTGCTGCTAGTAGAATATCCCAACAAATAGCCTTCTTCTGACTTGCCATCAAACTTACCCAATTGATCTAGGGTATTAAGTATAGTCAGTGAGCATCCAAAAGGTCTCATGAAACTGATGTTGGGAGATCTTCCCATCAAAATTTCATAAGGAGTCTTCATTTGAGGTTTAGTTACCAAAACTCTATTAAGCACATAGCAAGCCGTATTAACTGCCTCAGCCCAAAATTGAATAGGTAGAAGTGAGTCTGCTAACATAGTTCTAGCAGCTTCAATGAGAGTCCTATTCTTTCTTTCTGCAACACCATTTTGCTGAGGAGTCCTTGCAATGCTATATTCTCTCTTGATTCCTTTCTTGGCACAAAACTCATTCATAAGTTGATTCTTGAACTCTGTTCCATTGTCACACCTGATGGTCTTCACTTTATGTCTTAGCCTGTTTTCCAAACCCACAATCAAATCATGAAGCATATCATATGTTTCATCCTTGTAGGCCAAGAAAAACACCCAACTGAATTTGCTGCAGTCATCAGTGACCACCAAGCAGTACTTTTTCTTGTTTATACTCTCTACTGAAACAGGTCCAAACAAATCCATATGGAGCAATTCAAGAGGTTCTCTGACAGTTCTTTCTTCAATCTTCTTGCAAGATGCCCTGTGCTGTTTACCCTTTCTACATGCCAAACATGAGTGATCAAGCTTGAATGTCTTTGAAGGTAAACCCCTAACCAGATTGCCTTTAACCAACTTGTTGATATTTTTGAAGTTGACATGCCCCAGTCTTCTGTGCCATAGGACAGCTTCATCCTCTGTTGCCTTTGCAACCAAACAAGTGATTCCACCAGAGGGAATAATATTCTTTAGATCCAGGCTGTAGACATCATTCTTTCTAGGAGGATCTCGAATTGTCCACAGGTTCTTCATCAACAAACTTAAACTGGAATAGGATAAGACATTCCTTGTCCAGTGAAGAGGACAATGTGCTTTCTTGTTACAGATTTAGAAAAGATAAGAGATTGAACATAAGCTCTTCCACATAGCTAACTTTCTCAAAGTCTAAGCATGATGTCTTAATGGTTCCTTTCCTGAGATTCTCCACCTTTAAGTCATTTCAAAAGCCACATAACCACCTTTGTGAACTCTTTAAAATCAACAGCTTGTCCTTTCCTCCTGTCAATACTTCCAGAGCACCATGTCGATGAACATAGTCCCTTTAGACTTCTTCTGGATTGCCCTGACAAACCAATTCAAAAATAGACTTCTTTTAGGGACCCAAGTCATAACTGACTTGATATCCCCTAATGGAATATACATACACAACTTCTTGAGTGTAGTAAGATCCATTATCCCTATTCACAGAAACTAATATTCCCTTTTGGTCTCCCATGTTTGTTTTGATTTATTCATTGCATTTCTTTAGACATTGTGGAATAACCTAGCATTGGGATCCAACAGTAACTGCCTTTCTTACCCATATAGATTTTAACAATTTTTCTTGGGCTATGTGGTCTAATGAGGAGTCCCTTGTAGTAGAGGACCTCGATGATGGTGAGTAACTTGAGGATTATATGTCTACTATTATCCATCCTTGGATAATAACTTCCATCAGTACATCGTGAAAGTACTTTGTTAGCCTTAATTTTATTGAGTCGAACAAGGAATTCGTCACTCTACATGAACTTCGGTCCTTTAAATTAGTTAATGTTGTAATAGATAATATCGTGAATCGTGCTCGATAGATAATCTAATATTGTATATGTTTTTGGGTTTTTAATCCCCAAACAAAACCCGAGCCGGCCTAGTTTAAATATCTCGGCGCGTCACTTTTAATTGTCGGGTATATAAGGGAACTTTTCCACTTGGAAAAGTCAGTATGTTGTAAATATCTAATAACTTTTCTCTTTCACTCTCATTTTCTCTCCTCTTTCTCTCTCAAAACAACTCAACTCCACCTTTCTATTCCGAATTCTTGTGTATATATGAAAGTGAAGTGATCTCGGGATCCAACAATTGGTATCAGAGCTTGTTGTTTTATTGCTAGACTATTTTATTTCATGATACATAAAATGGAGAATGGTGAAGCCTCATTCCAACTGAAGTCGGATTCATTACCACATGCTCATGCTTCAAACTACAAAGAGACATTCTATAATCATCAAGAATCAAGAAATTCATGAAAGCTCAAGCATTAAATGACGTTTCAACACAGCATTCAGTAATATATTTAACGATCATTTATTAAATCACTAATTAATATATTACACTAATATATTAATATCATTGTTTTACGTATTAACGCGTGCATCCCCGTAGGCTCAAATAAATTCCTGGACATATATTATTTCTACGTGGACATATTCCAACACACAATACCGAAATGACATTAAATTTGAATTGGATTTAGTGTTCGAGATTTAACTTATTTCGTTCTTTTGGATTAAACAGAGAGTTAAGACTTTAAATTTTAATTGGGTTGATTGGTGTTCGGGTCCAATTCGTTGTCACATATAATCGGGTAGTTGTTAGTTTATTCGTGGTTCTCGTTTGTGTGTGACGGTTTGTATTTTTTCTTTTGGGCCCCTCTTAATTAGCTTGTTTAATTGAAGAGGGATGCCTTTATTGTATTTGTTTTCTTCTTTGTGGTTTATTGAATTTGATGCCTTTCTAAAAAAATACCGTAATGACATTATATATAATCCATGGATAACTGTTTAATTAGTGTTAAAATAGAAGAGCTTTGATACTTATAGTCTAACTTTTGAGGTTTTCGAATTTGGAGTTTTGGACCTTTTGTCATCGTAAGAACGTTTGAGGACTTTGCAAAGCCTAGTAGTAACCTTAGAGAAAACTGCCATATTGCTTAATCCGCGGCATCTGCAAATTTCGCGTCATCCTCATAAGTTTTTCAAAGTCAAAATATAAGAGAGAATATATTTTCCTACTAAAATTTGGTGACGTATATTGGGTCTATGGCTTTGCGGAGTACCTGCGTATTTTTACGATAAGAACACAAATTCGAAAAGATGAAAACCCAAAAATTTACTACTCCCTTCGTCTTAAAAATATTGTCTTCCGACAAAAAAGACACAGTTTAAGAAAATGTTATTACTGTTTTCTTTTTTTTCTTTTTTTAACAGAATGACAGTTTTTCCATTAGTCAAATAATTAAAGTATTCTTTAAAGTTTGTAATAATAGTTTTAAACAAGGATAAGAAAAATGATAATTGGGCCTAATTTGTAGACCAAAAATATACCTACAAATTTGATTGGTCCATTTTATTTAAGTGATCAAAACTAATAAACATTTTGATTAATTCCTAATATACCCTTGACTAGTAACACAATAAATTTAATTTCTCTGGCTTCCCCTAGAATACATCTTTACATGTTTGCCCAGATGTATATTTTTTTGAAAAGCAAATTAATATAAAAAAACTCTTAAAAGAGAGAAGCCCAAAGGCATACACCAAAAGAACACAGCAAGGCCATCAAGAAGAGGGCCAATAACAATCTAAAAGGGAAAACAAAAAGCTCCAACATGAAAAAAAACATAAACACCAAACCATCTATCAACTGTGAGAAAGGTCTACCACTAAACCAATACCGAAAGGCTTTGACACCCAGACACTCCAGTTTAAGAGTTTCTTTTCCTTACGCCATCTGTTGGAAAACCATAACAGGGACAATGATTGAATCCGAGGAAAAATATCGACCTTTAGCTCTTCTTGCCTTTCTTCAATCATAGAATGGACCACCTTATTTCTCCAACGTAACACCCCCAAAATCGTAGCGAAATAATGTTCTGTGAGTGTTACTTCATAATACCATTGCACAAGATATGAGAGAACGACCTCTAAATGAGTCATTTGAAAAGTAATCTCGTTGATTTAGTTGAAATATACATTTGTCCCAAGGTTTGCATCATAATGGAAGACTGAAAATAATACAACGAGATTTGATAGTTTGTATGCAACTATGCAAGAAGAAATCCATGAATGTAATCTTGTAAAATTTAGACTCCAATGCATATCAGTTATGTCAAGCATCCTATTCACCTGAGAAATACATGCTTAAAAGTGTCAACATAAAGTTGGTGAGTTCATAGGTTTATGTAAGTATAAATGTTGGATCAAGGATTTATAAAGTGTGTATGACCATTTTAACCTATACAATAGTCACAAAAATGTAAGTATAAATGTTGGAATCAAAAATTTATAAAGTGTGTGTGACCATTGTAACATATACAATAGTCACGAAAATATAATTTTGACTGCACTAACAGAAATCTAGAATATGTGCCCATTCAAGGTGCCCTACCTGGAAAACCCGAGCAGTGACTTAATAGACATGTGCTCATACCAAGTGCCCTTCCCGAAACACCCGAGCAGTGACTTAATGGACATGTGCTCATACCAGGTGCCCTACCTGGAACACCCGAGCAGTGACTTAATGGACATGTGCTCATACCAGATGCCCTACCTGGAACACCCGAGCAGTGACAAGTTTGTAAATGAGCATGTAAACGAGTTTGTAAATGAGTTATGAAAACGAGTATGTAAACGAACATGTAAACGAGTTTGAAATCAATCATGTAATGAGTTTGTAAGTAAGTTATGAAAACAAGTATGTAAACGATTTTGTAAATGCACATGTATCCTCCCCAAAGGAGTTATAAAGAAATAAAATAGGGGCCATGAAACTCATCTCAAGTGAAAGTATTGAATGTAGCAACAATCAGCAAAGAATGACGTCACAAATTGCCGAAATGCAACCTAATTGATTATAGGTCGTATAAGTGTAATGTATGTAAAATAAATACAACAATGTAAATTATCAAGTTATATCACCACCTAATAGTTTTTGTTTAATTTATAAAAGTTAAAATAATGTTTAAGTTACATTTGTTATTTAATGTCCAAGTGTATGTATCTATAAAAATATTATCTTTGTACGGAAATTGATTATTGTTAATAATGCTTGATTTAATATTTTTATTATTTATATAATGACATTATATAAATAGTTTAATTATTTTATAAAATAATATTTATAAAGTTAAAAACATGTATCAATATTATATAAGTACTACTACATTGTTTCTTAAGGTTTTTATAGCCCAAACGGACCCGAAAACACTCGTAATCCTTATTTTAAGTTTCTAACAGCTTTATATAACTTATAAAAAGTGCAAAAAATAATATATAAAAGTTAACTAGCTTTTATAATTTCTAGTTAAATATCTATACACTTCTAGGTTCCGAAAGCTTGATATTTATAGTAAACGTCATTCCGAACAAGTTGGTAGTTTTATATAGGGGTGTAAACGATTCGAGCTTTTAACGAGCTACTCGAGCTCGTTTTACTCGAGCTCAAGCTTAATACTCACGAGCTCGAGTCGATCTCGAACAAATATTAGTGCTCGATTAGTTTGACGAGCCGAGCTTTGAAAACTAATATTTGGCTCGACTCGTTCGAAAACTCGTTTAAATATCACGAGTCGAACGAGCCGAACAAGCTACTCGAGCTTAACAAGCCAACACTTAATATATAAATTTTTAAGCTTATTTTATTTTAAAATTTTTAATATATTTTTCTAGTATTATTAAGATTCAAGTTGTATCTTAATATTTTATTTCTAAGTTACATATTTACTTGAAGGTAAACCTCCTCTTTTTTCTTATACTTTGTTTTATAGGCTTTTTCTTTTTCTTTTTTTCTTCTCTTTTTCTATGTGGGATGTGTTTTCTTTTACTCTTTTTTGAACATATGTTATTCTTTTTTTACTTTCATCTTCTACATCTAATACGTACATTATTTCCTTTTTAGTTATTAATAGATTTTTTAAACAACTAAATGACAACTCTTTTAAGTTTAATCTATATTAATACACTTATTTATCTTACCTAATATTATATAAAGCATTTGAATGTGCATTTTTATTTGCATAAACATGTTTCAATCAAATTATATTGATTTATAAACTTGTAAAAATCATTGTAATTCTTTCTAGTAAATGAGCCATTCATGTATAGCACCTATAGACATGACATACATCATGGATTATAAAGTATCAAAGTAAAATTGAAACTAATTTGATATTTGATGAAGTTGAGTGTGACATTGAGCTAATAAGGGTTATGTTATCTTTCCCTCTTACGATGATTCATGATATAAGTTACATGCTAAAATATATGATTTGGAATGAGAGTTGAGTCACAAGTTAATAACTATATGTCATGCACACAAATACATTTAAACAAGCCACACACATAAAAGCATGCATAAGTAAGAAGAAAACTTAAAATGAGAGGGATGATAAACTAATATAACCATCCATTTGAGATGCTTCTACTTGAATTAGATGCATCTCAATTAGGTTTGAAAGTGATTTTGAAGTGAAAACAAAGCAAAGTAAAATTGACAGCAAATTTGACCCGCATGGGACAAAAATTACATAAGATTCATCTAACTTGATTAAATGCATCTTATATATGTAAATGCATCTAATTTTCAAACACACACACACATACTATATTAATTTTGAAAAATATTCTCTATTTTAATTTGAGACTTTTATTCATCTTGCATTAACCCACGATTGCTACTAAAACTTTACCAATCTGTAACACCCTCAAAATGGGTCGCAGCGGAATAATGTTTCGAGAGTGTTACTTCATAATACCATTGAACAAGATATGAGAGAATGACCTCTAAATGAGTCGTTTGAAAGGTAATCTGGTAGATTTAGTTGAAATATACATTTGTCCCAAGGTTTGCATCATAATGGAAGACTAAAAATAATACAACGAGATTTGATAGTTTGTATGCAACTATGCAAGAAGAAATCCATGAATGTAATCTTGTAAAATTTAGACTTACCTGAGAAATTTATGAATGTAATCTTGTAAAATTTATGCCAAACATCCTATTCACCTGAGAAATACATGCTTAAAAGTGTCAACATAAAGTTGGTGAGTTCATAGGTTTATGTAAGTATAAATGTTGGACCACAAGATTTCAAGTGTGTGTATGACCATTTTAACCCCACGAATCATTGTAGCAACAACATGCCACACAGACGGTAAACTTCTTAGAAACTTCAAATTTGCATCTTCAAGGGATATTGTAGCATCATATAATTCAAGCATACTAAGGATGTGCTGAAACCTTTCGTATGCTGAGTCTAGCTCTTCTCTAGATCCAATAGTAAACGTCTCGAATTGTTGTTTCAAGAGATTTTTTTGCATCTTCTTTGAGGCTTCATTGCCTCCAAATCTTGCTTTTATGGCTGTCCATAAGGTTTTTGCATTTGTGGCATCATGAAAACTAAGAAGATGTCTATCAGGGATTGCAGAGAGCAATATGTTGAGAGCTTTCTCATTATTTCTTCTTGCGTTTGCAGCAAGTGAAGTTTTTGGTACTGATGAGGATGCAGGATCAGTTGTGGCTTGGTCTCCATTTGTGATTATATCCCATAGTATATGGTCAGTTATGGCAATATACTGTCGCATCTTCATGGACCATAGGTCATATTCACCTTTCTTGATTATAGGAATTCTTAGTGCAGTAACGGACGAGGTGGGAGGGATAGGTTCTGTTTCAGACATCTTTTATGAGTTTAGAAAGATTTCGATTGATTAAAAGTTCTTCTAGATCAGAGTCTCTTCACAAGCTCTGATACCACTTGTAGGATCGATATTCCTTTATGAAACACTGATATACTGTCAACTATGCGGAATCTAGTTGGCAGTACTTAAGAAGAACACACAATAGTTTCTCAAACGATTTCTATTATAAACCTTTTGAATCTGCCTAAATTGCAGATCCCTAATACAATACTAATAATTCTTAACTCGTGTTTTTCTATATCTCTTAATATCTTCCTAGAGATCCTTTTATAAACATAAGGATAACCTCTAGTAGATGTACAGTCCTTGTATGACATAAACACTAATCAATACTAATCATTAAACTAACTGTTACAAGATAATTACTAACATAACCATTTAAATGATAATCCTTTAAGATTCCTTTATCCACGGCAGTACTTCGATCTTTGACTGGCAGTACCTTGACTTTCTACTTAGCAGTACTTTGACCTTTTGCTTAGCAGTACGTTGACCGATTGACTTGTTTTTCCCAACAATCCTCCCCTAACTTGAATTCTACTTGCTTGACTTCAAGTTTCTTGATAGTTGGTCTTCTTTGTTCAGCATCAGTCTGTTTTGACTTGAAAGCAGTACTAGCCTTTAATCTTTTAAACTTTTTCCTTTGAGCAGTATCTTGTACACAATCTGTTTGAGTATCTTGAAATGAAACCTCTTATCTTGAACATAAACATTTCTTCAAAAATCTTTGTCTTTGCATCAAACAGATTGTTCTTCTCAGCAACATGTCTTCGCAGCAACGCAAATGGTTTTTATGAGCCTTTACCAAGTAGCCATTTACTCTTGGGCTAGTCAGTTCTTTGGTACCTAGAAAAGGTAATAATCCATGGTGAACTGAAAACCACTTCAACACTCAGAACATGAATCATAGTGTGTTGAATACTATATGACTTTTGGTAAGTCATTATAACCATAAACGGATTTGATTAGTCTTTACCTGTAGCCGTTTGCTCAGGACTAGCCAACTCTCAGTAATAAAACATTGGTGAGTTGAGGACCATATAGTTTTGAGCAAACTATTAAAGCTATCAACGGATTTGAGTTCTCTTTACCAAAAAGCCGTTTGCTTTGGAGTAGCCAATAATTCAGTGTAATACCATGGTGTATTGATCACCATACAATTTTTGGTAAATTGTCAACCATCAACAGATTTGAGATGTCTTTACCAAAACTGTTTGATTTGGACTAGTCAATTCTTATGTTTGTAAGACATGGTGAATTGATTACCATTTGCTGTGTGGTGGTTAACCAACACTCAATCCCTTAAAACAGTTTGATGTTCAAATATTTGTGCCTTAAACCTTTTTGCACACTCAAATCTTCACAATATTTCAAAAACAACTTTTTAACTAACAGTACTTTCAACAAGGTACTGTTTGTTTTAAACTAGCAGTACTTTAAACAAAGTACTGCTTTGTTCACAGTTAAGTCTGTTTATCAAAGTAAGATATATATATAAAGAAAATTTTGATAAATCATACCAGTTGTTTAAGAATTGTCACCATCTTCAGTTGTCCACAAGATGAACAGATGTATCAAAGTAATGGCTGTCTCACTCTCATCTTCAACTTCCATTCCATGATCCAGCATCCTGATCATCAACTCTCTAGATAGAGGATATCTTCTTTCAGCCAGCATATGAATCATAGTACCATCCTCTAACTCTAGTGTATGCACTCCTGAAGATTCATTAAGTCTCCATCTTATGATTTCCCAATCTTCTTGATTCTTCCAGAAGTCATCATCACTTGTTTCAGGCGTCTCCCAAATAGTTGTAAGATCACCAAGAAGTATCAAACCTAAACCAGTTGGAGGAATGTGCTCATAATAGTCTTGAACAACCCGATATAGGTGATATAAATCCTGTCTATCCAAGATATGCAGTATCTCCCACAAAGTATTGAATGCTCTAAAATGATTATTTGCCCTAAAGATTATGAGATACTCTCCATCGGGTGAGTCAATGACTTTGAATTCTGTAATCATGGAAATTGCTTCTAGTGACTCTCTGTCTTGTGCATTCTGCTCAAAGTCTACAATCCTAAGATAGTTTCTAAGCTCATCAATTGTTTCTGTCCTCAACTTAAGCTTCTTTGATGGCTGTTCTTCAGAAATTGTAGCTTTTCTCTTCCTTAAGAGTCTCTTTGCATCTCTTTCCTGCAACAACTGCTTTTCTTTCTCTGAGCCCATTGGAATAAAATCTTTGAAGGAGTCTTTGATGGATTCTTGAACTTTGTCATACAGTTCCTTCATCTGTGGATACCTAAGCTTTTGTAAATTCTTGTATCCTTGACCTTTTAAGAAGTTCATCATTTGATTCCTTTCTTGAGCAAGAGAAGTAGGTTTCTTCAAAATAGTCTTTGGCTTTGCTTTCTTCAATTCTTCCAACCTTTTTCTTTCTTCTTCTGCATCCCATTCAGCTTGAATCTTTCTAGCAACTTCCTCATCATTTGTAGTCTCCAAAGCTCTGATTTGTTGAAGAGTTAATTTCTTCTTTTTGGGCTCTTCAACCAATATCCCTTTGCCTTTATCTTTTGGGTCAGTAGCTTGAGTTGGCTGTTGAGGTTGAGATTGTATGGGACCAGGAATGCTTAAACCTCTTGGTCTAATGATATTGAGAGAGATATCAGCAAGAACTTCATCAACTTTGAACTGTTCTTCAGACCCTTCTTCTTGTGTTGGACGAATTGGGCTTGAAGGACCTGCTTCATCATCAAAATCTAAGGTCCTTGGAGTAACAGTACTTTGCCTAGCAGTACTTTTAATTGTCTCCAAATCCAATTCTTCAGTATCCCCACTCTTTACATCAGAAGCCTCTTTCTCTTCTTCAATAAGCACCTCTTCTGTTTCATCACTCTTTCTTTCTTCAGTTTCATCATTCTTTCTTTCTAATTCAGGAGTAACGAAGGCTGTGGCATCAAAATCTTCATAAACGAAGGCTGTATGGTCATCTTGATCATTATTTTCTTCAGACAAATTACATTCAACTTTATTCCTCCCCAGTTTGACTGAAGACACCTTCTTCCTTTGCTTCTTCCTTTGCTTCTTTCTTCTTTTCTTAAGATCCTGACTTTCTACCCAAAAAGCGTGATGTTTGACCACTGGCTGTACGAATTTGGACAGTTTCTTGAGTTTGGCCTTTAGCTTGTGAATCTGTTTGGCTTGAGAAAGAGTTTGCTTCTTGAGCCTCCTAACTTCCCTGTTTAAAGCATAGAGATCCAAAAGTCCCTCATCTCCTCCAGATGTTTGAGACGCATCTGTGGGAGTATAATCATTGGGAGATTTAGGAGTATCAGTAGCACCTTGAGCTGCAGCAGTACCTTGAGCTTCATCAGTACCTTGAGCTTCATCAGTACCTTGAGCTTCAGCAGTATCTTGTAAGTCAACAGTACCTTCAGCAGTACTAATACTAGCTTGAGCAGCACTTTGAGTAGGGGTACCTTGAGCATCCCTTGGAGAAGTTTCAGCCCTAGAATGAGAACTAGTACTATGTGCTTCCTCTGCTGCTAATGCTGTTACAACCTCTAACATAGGTGGAGTCAAAGGTGTAATCCTACATGAGAACTTAGGACTGTGCTTTCTCATAAAGGTAAAAACTTTAGAAGGAAGAGTAACGGATGGTAGAAAATTCTGAGGTCTGGTTACTCCCTCTAATTGCTTGTTTAAAAACAGTTGGATGAATCTAGATACATAAGAAAAAGTTTACCATTTGAAATGTCCTAGCATCCCATTCATTTCATCAAAGAAAAAGTTTAACTTTTGTTGGTTGCTAAATCCTTACCAAGAGCTGATGCTATATTAGTCCCAAACTGTTCCCATGATGTACTCTTAGGACTTAGACAGTGAAGTAAAACATGGACTAAATACTTCCACTGAGGGCTAAATAAAGGTTTAGAGAAAGTAAGTTGTGCTAAATTACCCTCATAGCCTATATCTCGGAGAGAGTCCCAAATAACCTGCTTTGGAAAACAATCAACACCATCTGCATCATCAAAGAGTAGATCAGCCCGAATGGTTTCCTCTGAAATCAAAACCTTCTTTCCAGCTACCGTGGCGCGAATATGAGGCACTTCGTTAATCACGCGTAGAGAAGCTGTAGCCCAAAATTGTTGAAGCCACGGACCAATGAGATCAGGATCAACTAACAAAGAGTAGTTAATTGAGCATCCAGTGAGATAATCGATGATTTGATAAAAATCAGCATTATGCGCAGTCTTCTCCACACAAGCAATCATATTGTGTTTGTTACAAGTGCGAATATTTGCCATTGGATATGAAATTGATGTGCGTCGGAGGTTGTAATTAAAAATTTGTGAATGAAAAGAGATAAAATGAGAGAAAAATGCAATTCAGTTGAGTATTTATAGGTTGCGTTGGATAACTATAAAGTTACCGTTGTAAATACGTTTTTAGCGCAAAAACGTATGTTTGACCGTTGACCGAACGTTAGAACAGTACTTAGTTGTCTAAGCAGTACTTTCTAAGACAGGCAGTACTTTGAGTTGGCTAAGCAGTACTTTCAACTTAAAAAGACTTCCAACGCAAATTTGTCAACCACAACCCTGCAATTTTGCAAAATATCTCTTCAAATCATTAACACTCTGAACAATCATTCATATCCTCCCCTCAAATGTAGCTAGATTTAAAAACAATATATTGCAACAAGCGGATGATTAAAAAAACAAAACACAAATTTTGTTATTGACAAGGTTTTTTTTCCAAATTGAAAACGATTCCTATTTAACCCCAATACCTATAACATTGGGGCCGTACACCCATAACTACTATTGGTGTTACTAAAACTAACTAAACTAAAACTAATATAAATAATAGCACACAACACTCTTGTAATCAGGGATCTCTCATTTAGGAGAAGTCTTGTTGGGTTTTATATGGGATGGATTAAAAAAAACTATGAAAAGTCTATGTCTTCCTTTTTACTTGTATTAAATCGCTGTTCTCATCCCTTTCTATTCTTTTTTCTTCTTTCTAACTTCTACTTTTCTTTCTATAAATAGGAAGGGGACCATTAAGACGTTCTACAAAGGATAACCTTAACTTGATACTTATCTAACATTAAATTAGTATTTAAAACCACATTTATTGACACTCTTCAACATTTAATTAGTAATTTTAAAAACCAACAATTAATTGATAGTATCTTCAATAAACTTGTAACGGCTTATTCATTATTGTAGTCATAACCTGATCTTGTAACTTTTCCTATAATGTTGGGATAAAAGTCCCAGATAGTTTCCCTCTTATTTCACTTCGTCTTCATTTTAACTTATCAAATATCAAGAATCCCAAACAACAGATTCCATATCTTTCATTAAATCATAAAACCTCTATGTGGTTTAAAGGGAATTCATATTGTATGCAACCATAAAACAATTGACGTCTTGTTCAACATCAAGTTCTGCCTTCGCTCTCCATCGGGTGAGGTTCAATTGAACTTTTGATAACTCTGTAATCCACGGAGATTGCTTTCTAGTAGACTCTCAACTATCTTGGTGCAATTCTGCTCAAAAGTCTACAATTTCCTAAGATAGTTTTCTAAAGCGCAATCAATGGTTTCTGTCTCAAAACTTAAGCTTCTTGATGGGCTGTTTCATTAGGAGTAATTTGTGAAGCTTTTCTCCTTCCTTAAAGAGGTTTTCTCATTTGCATCTCTTTCTTGGGCAAACATACTGCTTTTCTTTCTCTGGAAGGCTCCATGTATTAAAAATCCTTTGAAGGGAGTCTTTGATGGATTCTTGATAACTTTGGTCATACAGTTCCTTCATCTGTGGGATACCTAAGCTTTTGTAAAATTCTTGTTATGTTATTCACTTGACCTTTTAAGGGGAAAGTGTCATTACATTTTGATTTCCTTCTTGAAGCAAGAGAAGTAGATTTCTTCAAAATAGTCTTGGGCTTTGCTTTCTTCAAATTCTTCCAAAAACCTTTTTCTTTCTTCTTTCTGCATCCCATTCAGCTTGAATCTCCTTCTAGCAAAAATTCCTCAAAACCTTTTGTAGTACTCCAAAGCTCTGATTTGTTGAAAGAGTTAATGTTTCTTTCTTTTTGGGCTCTTCAAATCCAATATCCCTTTGCCTTTAATTCTTTTGGGGTTTCAGGTAGCTTGAGTTTGCTGTTTGAGGTTGAAGAGTTGTATGGGACCAGGAATGCTTACACCTCTGGTCTTAATGATATTGAGAGAGGATATCAAGCAAGAATAAACTTTCATCAAATTTGAAACTGTTCTTTCAGGGGGACCCTTCTTCTTGTGTTGAAACGGGATTGGGCTTGAAGGACATGCTTCTATCATTAAAAATATAATGGTTTCTTGGTATAGTAACAGTACTTTGCTAGCAGTTACTTTTAAATTGTCTCCAAAAATTCCAATTCTTTCAGTATACCCCAATTTTACATCAGAAAGCCTCTTTCTTTTCTTCAATTTAAGCAGTCCTCTTCTTGTTTCATCACTCTTTCTTTCTTCAGTTTCTACATCATTCTTTCTTTCTAAATTATAGGGGAGTAACGAAAGGAATTTGTGGCGTTCAAAAATTCTTCATAAACGGGAAGGTTGTCATGGTCATCTTGGATCCATTATGTTTTCTTCAGGGGACAAAAAATTTACATTCAAACTTTTATTCCTCCCCAGTTTTGACTGAAAGGGGACCAACCTATCTTTCCTTTGCTTCTTTTCCTTGTTTCTTTCTTCCTTTTCTTAAGATCCTGACTTTCTACCCAAAAAAAAAGCGTGATGTTTGACCACTGGTCTGTTACGGATTTTTGGACTAGTTTCTTGAGTTGCCCTTTAGGCTTGTGAATTTGTTTGGCCTGGAGGATAAAAGAGTTTTGCTTCTTGAGGCTCCTAACTTCCATGTTAAATAAGGGCATAAGAGATCCAAAAAAGTCCCGCATCTCCTCCAGGATGTTGAGACGGCATCTGTGGAGTATAAATCATTAGGAGATTTAGGGAAGTATCACAGGTAAGCAACTTGAGGCTTGAGCTGTATAAGGAGTACCTTGAGGCTTCAATCATAAGAAAGCGTACACCTTGTGCTTCAGGCAGTATTGTTAGTAAGTCATGTGACCAGTACCTTCAGCAGTACTAAATTTACTAGCGTGTAGCAAAAATGCACTTTGGAGTAGGGGGTACCTTGAAAGCAAATCCCTTGGAGAAGTTTTCGGCCCTAGGAATGAGGAAAAAAACTAAGTTACCTATTGTGCTTCCTTGCTTGACTAAAATGCTGTCTACAAACCTCTAAATTAGGTGGGTCAAAGGTGTATTGTAAGCCTTACATAAAGAAACTTTGGAACTGTGCTTTCTCATTAAAGGGTGAAAACTTTAGGAAAGGAAAAGGAAGTAAACGGTGGGTAGAAAATTTTGAAGGTATTTGGTTTTCTCCGTCTAATTGGCTTGGTTGTAAAAAAAAAAAACAGTTTGGATGGGATCTAAGGATACATGAAGGAAAAAGGTTGTTCACATTTGAAATATTGGTCCTAGCATTCCATTTCATGGATCATGAAAAGAAAAAGTTGAAAAATAACTTTTGGGTTTGTGGCTCAATCCTTTACTAAGAGCTGATTTTGCTTTATTAGTCCCTCAAAAAACTGTTCCCATGATGTTACTCTTAGGAGACTCGCAAGGACAGGGTGGAAAGTAAAAACAACATGGGGGGGACTAAATACTTTCCATGGAGTGCTAAAATAAAGGTTTTAGAGAAAGTAAGTTGTTGCTTAATTACGCCCTTCAGAGCCTATATCTCGGGAGAGAGTCCCGGAATAACCTGCTTTTGGAAAAAAAAAAACAATCGAAAAACACATCTGCTTCATCAAAGTGTGTGTGTAAAGAATCAGGGCCACCGAAATGGTTTCCTCTGAAAATCTACAAAAAAAACCCGCTTCTGTCCAGCTAACCGTGGCGCGGAATATGAGGCAACTTCGTTAAATTACACGCGTGTAATAAAGGGGTAAAGCTGTAGCCCAAAAATATTGTTTGAGGCCACGGTCCAATGAGGATCAGGGATCAACTAACAAAAAGAGTAGATAATTGAGCATCCAGTTGAGTTAATCGTGATTTGATTATAAAATCAGCATTTATTGCGCCATAGTCTTTCTCCACGCAAGCCCAATCATATTGTGTTTGTTTCTAAGTCAAGTTACGGAATATTTGCCATTGGGGATATGAAATGATGTGCGTCGGAGGTTGTAAATTAAAAATTTGTGGGAATGAAAAGAGATAAAAAATAAAAGTAAATAGTTAACAAATGATTTACAATTTGTTATTTGGCATTTTTACCAATTAAAGGTAGAAGTAAGAGAGGGACAAATTATATCTCTCTCTATTTGTTATTATTCAAATTAACTCAAAAAATACCCCATAAAACACTTTAACCACAATAATCGATTTCTTGGAGAATTAGGGTTTGTAGGGTTTCGTTCGCAAGAAACCTTGTAATCCTAGGATCTGAAGAGCCACCCAGGCTCTGGGGATACCCACCCCTCACCGACCACCCCAACCCCCCCATCCCGCTTCTATTTTTTTTTTTTTTTTTTTTTTTTTTATTTTTTTTTGATCGTTTTTTTAAAAACTCATCTAGGATCGTTTTACCAATAACACTTGTAAAACAATTATGCACAGCGGAGTATTAAAACAAAAAAAACACAATTGTTATTGAAACACAAGGGTTTTTTTTCATTGAAACGATTCCTATTTACCCAAACCTATAAACATGGGGCTACACCAACTTACTATGGTTGTAACTAAACTAACTATACTAAACTAATATACAAAACACAACACCACTTTGTAACAGACTTTCTCATTAGAGGGAAGTCTTCGTGTTTTCTATGGATGGATAAAAAACTATGGAGTCTATGTCTCTTTATATAATAGAAGGGGACCATAAAGACGTTACAGAAAGGGAACCTTAAATTGACACTTATTCAACAATTATTAGTATCTTTTTAAAACCACATGTTTTAATGACACTTATCATAACACATTAAATTAAGTATTTTAAAACCACATTAATGATAATTTATCTTCAAACTTGTAAAACGCTTATCATTTATTGTAGTCAAAAAAAACCTGTTGAAATATTGTAACTTTCCTAATAAGTTGAAATATAGTCCCAGATTAGGTCCCTCTTATTTTCATGTCGTCTTCTATTTTTTGTCTCATCAAAAAATCAAGAAATCCCAAAAACAAAAGACATATCTTATATAAATACCAGTGTTTAAGGGTATTCAAAAATCTTGGGATGCACATAAATAATGACGTCTGTTCACGCATCAGGTTCAGGGCCCTCGCTCTCTCATTCGGAGGACAAATGGACGTCTGTTTCCACATCAGGTTCAGGGGCCTCGCTCTTCAACGACAAAATGACGTATGTTCACATCAGTTCAGGCCTCGCTCTTCATCGATAAATGACGTTTGTTCACATCAGTTCAGGCCTTGCTCTTCAACGACAAAATGACGTCTGTACACATAAGTTCAGGCCTCGCTCTTCTAACAACACTTCAGGAAACACTTCAGGCCATCAAGAGTGTTGCTCAAAGAAAAGAAAGGTGTACGCTTCAGGCCCCGTTGCTCAAAGAAAACACTTCAGGTAACAACACGATAGATGGCGTCTGCAGACAACACTTCAGGCCCCGCTGCTCAAAGAAAAGAAAGGTGTACGCTTTAGTGCGCTTTATCTTCGGAAGAAGAGAAATCTTCTTGTGTTTGACCATTCTTATCAACATGATTCATGTTTTTTCTATGCTCGTTATGTTATCAAATGGATCAACGTACCTTATATTGTATTGTTATTCACTTGTTGGTGCACTACAAACTTTGCTTTACCAATTTAAAAAGCTGGTCTGCTTTGTCACCCCAATCAAACTTGACCGTCTTTTGAGTAAGCTTGGTCATTGGCTTGGCGATCTTTGAGAATCCTTTAATGAATCTTCAGTAATAGCCTACAAGTCTCAAAATTTAACGAATCTTTGTTGCCGACTTAGGAGATGCCAATCTTTAATAGATTTGATCTTCGCGGGTACACATGAATACCCTGGACTATAAATCACGTGGCCAAGAATGTACTTTAGGAATCTAATATTTGCATTTGAGGATTTTGGCACACAACTTCTCCTTCTTAAGCAATTCAAGATTTACTTGAGATGTTCTTCATGCTTCTTGCTTTTTCTTTGAATATATCATAATATCGTCAATAAAGACAATCATGATTTTATCCAAATATGGTTTGCACACCCGATTCATGAGATCCATAAATACAGCCAGGTTATGTAGTCAAACCAAATGGCATAACTTGAAATTCGTAATGTCTATATTGAGTTATAAAAAGACAGTCTTTGGGATGTCTCTCACAAACCCTTATTTGATGATAAATCGACTCAGGTCGACCTTCGAGTATACACTCGATCCTTGAAGTTGATCGACAAATCATCAATTCTTAGAAGCGGATAACGGTTCTTCGCCATTAGCTTATTCAATTCCTGGTAATCAATGCACATCCGGAATGATCCATACTTTTTCTTGACAAATAAGACTGAAGCTCCCAAAGGTGAGGAACTGGGTCTTATGAAACCTTTGTCAGAAAGTTCTTTTAGTTGGTATGACAATTCTTTCATCTCGCACGATGCTAATCGATAAGGCGCCCATGCTACAGGTGTGACACCAGGTATCAAATCAATTTGAAATTCCACTTGGCGGGTTGATGGAATACCCGATAAGTCCTTGGGAAATATGGAAAATCTCGAACAATTAGTATGTCTTTAAGTCGCTTCCCCTCCGACTTGTCTTCGGCCTCCTTTGTGGTAACATGTGCCAAAAATACATGACATCCTTTTAACAAGTACTTTTGGGTTTCGGTACACAAGATGACATTTAATCAGGATTTGTGTCCGTTGTCGCTTCTGTCATGACGAACAATTTATGTTTCATTTTTCCAGGGAATACGAATGATCTTCTCGACACAAACTATCACGGCATGATATATTGACAACCAATCCATACCAATTATGACATAAAAACTACCAAGTTCTACGGGCATCAGTTCGATGTTGAATGGATGATTTAGTTAATTCTCTAATGGCGAGCAAATTTGATAGCGAATTGTCCTAGGGCTACTAGTGATGTGTCTCTGCTTTTCAGCTTAGGATTATGTATAACATGATGTCGACTTACTTAGTTGCTATGGTTACTAATTTAGTTTCCCGAATTAAACGTGTTTTATGAATACGTATACAAAATTTTGTTTTTCAAGGATGTAAGTAAAAATGGGTTTATTGACAAATGTTAAATGGTGACTACTCTCAGCATGCAAAGAGTCTTACTTGAAATTATACATTAGGTGAGCAAGGTATGTATATTTAAGAGCTAACGTGCGATGCTCATTTTTCGTCAAAATTGGTTAGTATAAACTTTATCAAAGAGTTTTATAGATGCAAAATGATTCACAAGGGTGTATGTAGTTGTTGTAGTGATGACAATTAAAATGGTTTGGTGATAAATCGTTGATGGTTTACAAGACAATAGCTAAATGACTCATGGGGTGACAATAAAATAGTAACATAGTTTTTTTAGATGATTGCAAAATAGTATATAAGATGTCAAGGATAGGTATCATAAGGTATTCTAAATGATTGTAAATAGTCTTATAAAATGTTAGTTTATTGAACTTGGAAATATAATTTGTCAACCATAAGTAAAATGGTTTATAAATGATAGTTATCAATTGATAGTAGGTAGTATGTTAATTACATCAATCTTTGTTATGTGGCGATACTAAAATTTGTTTATGAGTGGTATCAAAATAGATTTTTGAAGGAATCACGTGACAATTCATAATGTAATAGTAAGGAGTTTATGTTGTGGTAACAAATTGTTTATGAATCTATAACAAAATAGTTTTTTTTAATTGACCATGGAAACAGTTTATGAGGGACAACGAAATAGTTTATTGTGTGATAGTGATCTGTTTCATGAAATCATAATGTTTAGTAAGTGGTTTGCTTGAATAAGTAAGGACTTGAAATAAAATTGACGAAGTTCTCATAATACCATAATTTGATAGATAATTGGGTTCATTGTTTTTCCCTCTAAAATACTACATGGTTTTTTAGTACTAAAATCCTTCAATACTAGACAATATATAAATAACGAGGCCGCAACTTTATAGGTAAAAATCCGTGATGACTGATCATAGGAGCCTCGAGCGCCTCAGACTCTCTAGCTCCTCTGAATCAGACCCAACTGGCGCTCCATCCTCTCACGAGCCTCTCGCCCATTCCTCACTATGCCATGAAGCCATGTCTTAATCAGCTCCAATGATCTAACTCTAGCACGTAAAGTAATCCCCTCTGTCTCAGCCCTATTTGCTCACTCTCTCTTAGATTCAGCAGCTCCTCCTTGATCTCCTCCCACCTTTGCATGGGCATCTCTAGTAATCGCTCCTCAATACTGCCTATCACCTCCCCGTGTCGGGCTAGTGTCCTCACAACGGTCTCTGTAGGAAAAGAAACTGAGCGACAGGCTCTGGGTGAATGATATCCATCCTGATATCGATCGGGTCCCTAAGATTCTCCTCAGCAGAGACATGAATAGTGGGTGCAGCCATGACCTGCACAAGCAAAAGTTTATATATAAATCACCTTTATATGAAACCATGCAAGATGCGTGTAGTATGAAAGGTAAATACGATGCAAGATGATGCATGGTGAATGAATATGCGCACATGGCAGGGATGAAAATGTGATATGGTGAAATAGAATGCATCATGGTACGAATAGACGATGGTATGAATGAGTGATGGTATGAATGAATGATGGTATAAATGAATGATGGTAAAATATCATATGAGATAGGTTAATGTTTGGATGACATTTAGGACGTACGAGTTTATAACATTACTTTGCCTTAAGAAATGTTCTAGTATTTATATAAATAACTCTTATATAATTGAATGTAAAATATACGCAAGGGAATGTAAGTATATATATCTCTATATACATATCTATATGTCATGTAAGCACGTATTGTAAGCAAGTAAGCATGTAGTGTGTATGCACATGAAAAAGTTTGATGTGATGCAATCTTTGTGAAAACGGTTATAGTCTAGGTAAAATATGCAACCGAGTTCTCTATAACCTTGGCTCTGATACCAATCTGTAACACCCTCAAAATGGGTTGCAGCAGAATAAGGGTCCGAGAGCGTTACATCATAGATAATAGCACAAGATATGAGAACGACCTCTAAATGAGTCGTTTAAAATGATACATTGGATTAAATAAACTTGTTTGTTACAAAAGGTAGAAGCTTAAATTGTTCATCCATGAAAAGTAAAGATTTTAACACATAACAGAATAATCCCAAAATGTAGTGCATCTAAATCTTCATGCAAAGTGGTTTCTAAAATGTTAACCCCCAATGTATCTTTGTTCTTGTACCTTATTGACCCGAGTAAAACATGCTTTAAAACGTCAACATAAAGTTGGTAAATTCACAGGTTGGTAAATGTATAATTTTAGGACCGCAAGATTTCAAAGAGTAAGCATGTAAACAACATACACTATCTCCAATAGTAAATACGACTAGTGCACTAAGCTCATGACACGGAAGCTCGTCATGTATGCAATTTAATTGCAAATAAGGGCCCGTGTGATGTTTAACCCGCAACATCTAAATTTGTTTCTGACATGTATACATTTGTGTTTCGGACCTCCGAAAACTAGTGAGAGCTACTCAACACGAACGGGGGATTTCAATCCCAAATAGATCTATTCATAACATTCGCGCTCGCTAACTAGCAATTGACAGTTCAAGATAGTGGGCGTAGTCGGGTTTAGCTAATTAGGCTTACTCGTAAACTTGTTTAAAAAGAGTACTTGCGTCCAAACATAAATGATGCATGTTCTCACCCAAAGTTGTAACGGCAATGTAATTGTTTAAAAGCGGGGGCTACTGAACTCACCGTAAGGGAATGATTGAATATCTAAATCAAAATAAGTGAATCGTCTCGACTATCGGAATGAACCTAACTAATTATAGGCCGTATGGAGCATAATGTATTTTATATAATAAAAACATCACATGTTATATAGTTACTCCACACTAATAGTTTTTTATTACATTGGAATTAATATAATAAAGTGTACTTTGTTAAATAAAAGTAAATACTTTGGTCCGTAAAGGAAATATTGCAATGGTATTTATTTAAATATGATTTAATATGTTTATTAATTATATATAATATTATTATAACTACTCTTGATTATTTATTAATAATGTGTAAAAAATAAAAATAGTGCGCGCAGGTTTTGGAAAAAACCTTAAATCTTCAACGTTTTCACTCCGTTTTATACGTTTTTGCTTTCCACGGACTTCAGTTTAAGAAATCTATTCAAAAATATTATATTATAAGAATTAACCCTTGGTGACAGTATATTTAGATGTTCATAACAGGTTTATAAAAAACCATTTTTATGAAATTAATTATTGTTTGGCCTGTAAAATACATAATTGTTCATTTTAATTCGTTTCTCAGTTTCTTATGTAACACCCCAAACATACAAACAATGCAGCGGAATACACATGGGGTGTACTTCATAAATACACAGCGCTAGGTACAAGAGAACGACCTCTAATGTGTGTTTGTAAAAACAATCTCGTTGATTTATCAAAATCTTGAAAGTTATATACATTTTTCCCATAATTGCATCACAATGAAAAGCTTGATGTATCGACTCCAAGCACTTCAAGAAAATTCGAGCATATAATTTCCCTGAGAAAAACAAGCTTAAAAAGGTCAACATAAAGTTGTTGAGTTCATAGGTTTTTGTCAAATACAAACGTTAGTTTCACTAAAATGTATTGCCCACTGTAATCATTTCAGTGTCATATAAAAAGTTTAATGACTTTTACGTCGTTCTTATATATATCTTGTGCTGTTGATCTTGAAGTAACATGCCCCGGATCCTTATTCCGCTGCGACCCATTTTGGGGGCGTTATAATAATTCAAAGAGTTGTAAAATATGCCTGACCATTTCAATCCCCAAATGGTCACAAAAACGTATGTATGAATGGACCACATTTGTTCAAAATATGCATGATAGTCAAATCCACCACAAAAATATTCCAAATATTTATGTTAAACTGTATAAGTGTAGGACCGCAAGATTTCCCCCGTGATAATGCATCAAATGCAAACATCACAGAAATGTAATTACGTTTCCTAAGCCCATGACACTGAAGCTTGACGTGTATGAATACCAAATTAATGGCCTACATTGCCCGTGGTGATGTCCTAACCCTCAACATCCTATGTTCGACATGGTATACGTTCGTTTGTCCAGTGATAGCTAATCACCCGAACGGGGATTGTCAATCCCAATAGATCTATTTATAACATTCGCGCTCACCCTCCAGGTGATTTACAGTTCATGGTAGTGGGCACAATTTGGGTTATCGCTACTTAGGCAAACACGTAATCATATCATGAAAATTAACCACTTGCGTCCAATTATAAAAACCCATGCATATATTTCTTACTCCAAAACGAGTTCATAAGTGTAACCAAGTATTGTATCTCCTCGCGAGATATATAAATGAGTATGTAAACCAAACAGGTAATCAATCATGTAAATGTATTTGTAAACATTCATGTAAACACGTATGTAATCGACCACGTAATTGAGTTTGCAAACAGATTTGCACAAGCATGTTCTCACCCCAAAAATATATGTAAAACAAGTAAAACGTGGGGCTATGAAACTCACATTGATGATGAAGAACGATTGACAGATAGGCATCTAATATGCACGATACGAACGGAAGACGAAGCGGCCTGACCGAGAAGATGCAGCTTAACTTAACGGCTAAGTCCCACTAGCCTAGGATAATGTGTTTGGGTTTCCCGGTGAATTGTTATGTCAACGCGACGCGTTGATAAAGATTTAGATTTAACGTTGTAATGGTTTGGTGGTTGGTTAAATAAATAAATTGAAAATATACCCAAAGTGTGTAATATATATTCTATATATATTACATATGAAAAATAAACCATTGTATAACTCGTACCGCGAATTATATAATAAAGACAGACAACTCAAGGATTAATGTGAACTGTATAATACTTTGCAAGTATTATATAAAAAGTGAGAGTAAATAATTAAACCAATTATTTCGACAACTCATTTAATTATTAAAAAGTCCTTGTAGACACACGTCTTTAAGTTATAAATTAAACACACGACGTTTGTAAAACTTTTACAATAGTTATGGTGTTACCTTCTAGCTGAAGATTATAAAATATAAAATAATATTTTATAAACTTATATTTCGTTTCCTCGACAGGTCGCGTCTAAAATGGTTATCTCAATGTAAAAGTATAGTTTTTCGTTCGTTGTCCAGGTTATTGTATAATACCATTTAATATATCTTAGAACATATCTTAATTCCTTTTATCGGTTCTCTAAAATAATAGAGTTTTAGTGAATCGTAAATATAGAAAATTATATAAATTTCATCATGAATTCTCCGTTTATATAACGTTTCCATTTTCGCAAAACTCGACGTTTCCTATATTCAATATATGTTGCAATTGTTAACGTGTTAATATTTCAAACACTCACGTTTTCTAGATATAATATATATGTATATTATTATATCTAAATTAAACAAATTAATAAATATTATATTTATTTAACCAATTAAAACCACCAATAAATATTTATCCGGTTTTGATATTTATTAAAACCTTATGTTGTTTTCATTTGTTGTTTTGATATATATAAACCAAACGAACCCTCGTTGTTTCCTCGTTGTTTCGCTAAACCAAACACGTCCTTCGTGTCTCTCTCTTAAACCAAACACGCCCTTAACTTGTTTAAACCTAAACCAAACTCCCCTTGTTGTTGCAACCCAACTCCGACAACCCCTCCCCCCCGGCTGTCCCGGCTGTTAACGGTCGAAACAAACACCCCTTTTTTCTCCCGGTTGTCACCCCGGGCTGTCCCGCAGCCAAACGACACCCCTCGGTGCGCAACCACAGAACGACACCACCCTAAAACCTACCGCCAGCACTAGCTGCTGTCCCACGATGCAACGCAATTTTGTGGGTGGCTGTCACCGAACAATCAACACCCTTTTTGTTCTTCAATAAACCCGACACAAACGATGCCCTCCGCGTAATGTTTTGATCCAGAAACAAAACCACGCCTCTCCGAGGCTGTTTTGAACCAGAAACAACACGCCCTCCGCGGCTGTTTTGAACCCGAAACAAACATGGCCCTCTCGCGATGTTACATTTACCAAACGCCCCCTGGTGGTTAATTCCAAGAACCCACACCGAAACCTTTTTCTTTATAACCCAAACCAAAACGCACCGTATCTCCCCACCCCTCGGCTGTCCCCGGCTGTTAATGACAGCCAACTCAACAACCCATCGCACCCTTTTCTTTTGAAACAACCCAACGCAAACCAACAACACCCTCTTTGGGCTGCCCACCCCGAAAACAAACACCCCGGTGGCTATGACAATACCAACCGCACCTTTATTGGGTGGCTGCCACAGAAATGAACACCCCTTGGTGTGCCAAACGCACCCTAAATATTATAATAACAACAAAACCAACACACCCTACCTGTTGCGAAAAACACAACCAACCGTACCCTCGTGGTGCATTGCTCAGTCCGAACGCACCCTTCGTGGTGCAAAACTAAACCAAGAAATGCACCCTTGGTGCTAACTATAACCACCACACGCACCCTCTAGTGGCGGCTGTGGTGGTGTCGGGTGTAATAGAATGGTGGTGTTGGTTATGATGATGATGACGACGGTGAGGTGACGGTGATGGTGGTGTCGAGTATGGCGTGAGGGTGGCAGCAGTGGTCGAGTGGTGGTGGTGACGGCGCGTGGGGCGAGTGAGGTAGTGGGTCGAGTAGATCGAAGTGGGTGGAGTATATTTGGTCTGGCCGGAATACTCCGCA
>BQNB010095161.1:0-25937 GCA_026074375.1 Tanacetum coccineum
ATATCTTGTGCTGTTGATCTTGAAGTAACACGCCCCGGACCCTTATTCCGCTGCGACCCAATTTGGGGGTGTTACATTGTTGTTGCCAAACTTCTTCATTTTTTATTGGCACAAGTTAGCACCGACAGTGCAAAGTTAGTACCGTTGGGCAAAGTTAGTACCGCTATAGAGACGTTGAAGAAAATACCGCCAAGGGTACAAAGTGTAACTTGAAACGGTTTCATTGATTTTAGGTTTGCTATAAACCCATCTCAATTGCACAGTTCCTTTACGCAATCACTCTTAAATATTTTCTTCAATACAAGCCATAATCTCTCTCTCAACCGACGATCACTAATTTATTCACCATGGCTGTTCTTGAATCGTGCCCTAAGCACAATATGGTCGCTTATTTAGAAAAGACTAAAGGCAATGCAGAGTTTCATGAAGTTGTTGATTTTCTTTCGCGAAGCTCCATTCATCATGCTCTCACTGTAAGTCCAGTAGTCTCTACTACATTTGTTAAACAATTTTGGATGTCTGCTAAATCCAAAATAATCAACAATGTCAGGTACATTACTGCCAAAGTAGCTGGCAAGCCTGTATCTATCTCTGAAGCATCAATCAGAAGTGATCTTCTTTTTGATGATGATGATGGGATAGACTCACTCCCTAATCAGGCTATATTTGATGCGATACAACTCATGGGTTATGAAGGAGATTTAATTGTGTTAACATTTAAGAAAGCTTTGTTTTCACCCTAATGGAGGTTTCTATTTCATATAATGAATCATTGTATTAGCTTAAAAAGCACCTCTTGGGATCAAATTCCCACTAACATTGCCACTGTTGTTATTTGTTTAACATCTAATCAGAAATATAATTTTTCTAAATTAATTTTTGATGGTATGCTTAGACATTTAGATGCAAAGAAGAAGTTTGTAATGTATCCACATTTTATTTCAATCTTTTTGGATAAACAACTAGTAAATGTACTAGTACCTTTAGATCATTTTACTGTAAATGCTTTGACAAGTAAAGTTTTCTCCTTTATGGTTAAAAAGGGTAAACATTTTTCGGGGAAAGTCACACATTTGTTTGCTTTTATGTTGGTACAATCTACTAAGTTAGGGTGACCTACTTCAGAGAGACATCTTGATCCAACAACCGACACCTTCTCCTCCTCACCCAAGTTGAAGCCAAATGTTGAGCCTCATCTGACCCTTTCACTTGACCTTTAACCTACTCCCACATATTCATGATTCTATTCTAGAGAGTTGTGGTGGGAATCAGGCGGTCAGTCATCCAGTGATAGATTCCCCACTTTTAGGGGACTGAGGGTTTGGGCATGACACTCCAAAGTGTCTATGATCTTTGTATCTCTTTGTATACACAGGTTAAGATCAAGCCAAGTGAGATTAAAACCTGAAGGCAATTTCTAGACGCCAAGGAAGAAGCAAACCTGTTCTTCACACCACGGAGCTTGGATGAAAGTATCTCTTTGAACCAAGGTTGGCAGGAAAGAAATCCTTGAATCAAACTAGATGCAAAAGGAGTCTGTATACAAACAAAGGAGGATGTCTGCTAAAGCTGAACTTCAATCCATAAAGAATCGTTTGTTTGTGAAGCTTTGATTGGACGATGAAATTGATAATTATGGACACTGAGGATGATCAAAGACTATGTGGGTGGTGATGTCAAGAGATGTAGTGAATGTAAGAGATGGAGATTGATGATGTGAATTTAGTATCTGAAGATATACTTAGTTACTGCTCAACAAAAAGTTGTACTGAACACCTAAAGTTTTAGTACGGACGGATCCAAAGTTTGGTACCGGACAAGGAATAAAGTTAGTATGACACACCAAAAGTTAGTACTGACGGAATCCAAAGTTAATACGACAAGGAAAAAGATAGTACCGAAAGGACAGATGATGTGGTACTGATGATCAAACTGAAGGAAGTAGGACTACTCAAAATATTCAAAATACTCAAAACACCTACTCTACAATGTTTGGAGATGATGAAACAATTGCTAGGTTTCTTCTCAACATGAAGCCAAGCTAAAGCACAGTTTCAAGTGAAAGGAGAACAGTACATGAGTTCAAGCTAGTAGAAGAGTAGAGTAACGTATAGTAGGAAGGTAGGTAGTAGTAAGTAGTTAGTAGTAGGAAGCGGTATAGTAGATTGCTGAGGTTAGAAAAATAGGGAGGTGTGGTAAAGCAGGTTAGTAGGGTGTGTCATGGTAATGTAGAGTTAAGGATTTTGAGAGACTGTGGAGACCTTGGCGTACTTCAAACTAGCTCAATACTGACTTAAAGCCTCTTCAAATGATTGATCCAAAAGATAAAGGGAAAGAAGAAAAATTTGAAGAGGGAACATGAGTCTGAAACTGAATCTGAGGGTATTCCTGAAGCTGGAAAAGAAGTGTTTTATGCAACTTGCTAGTGATGAAGAGATGCTTTGAAAGTTGCAAGAAGGATTGGGAAACAGAGAAGAAATGAAAGTATTAGCTGAAGAAGAAGCTACAACTTGATGCTCTCATAAGAACTTATGATGATATAAAGGGCAAGAATTGAGGCTGATAGGCTTCTAGCTGAAACGATTCAAGAAAAGGAAAAGGAGAGCAATTCACGAGTTTAGAAAGGAAAGAGCAAAATTCTTCATGACACAAATTGATGCACAAAGAAGATTTCTGCTCATCAAAGATCAAAGCTCAATTAGAATAAACCACCTAGAAAAATCAATTAAGAAATCAAATTATAAAACCTACTTGAAGCATTGTAGGAAAATTTTCCAGCATCTCTGTTGAAAACCAAGAATTTGAGGAAATACAAGCTCTGTTGAAAAGATTAAAACGGTCAGTATGAAGATTTCATTGCAATTGGGTCTGTGAAGATGAAAAGAATGATAAAGTGATGAATGAAAAAGGAATTGATTCTTCAAAGAATGAAAAGTGTCAAGAGGAGGGTAAGAGATGAAGGTTAATAAGAAAAGAAAGGATAGTGGTATATCAAATATGATGCAAGAAAAAGCCAAGAAAAACGCAGATATGAAAGTGATGATGAACTTTAAAAAATGCTGGAGATTGTTACAATTTGAGGGTACCTTAGAATAGTGGATATGGAGACGATATTCTGGTCATTGCTAGATTGGACAATGGTTCTTCACAGATGGAGGGACTATCTTGTTTTATACAGAGCCAATGGATTTCAGGGCATTCATCTATTGATGGAGGGTACTTCATATATTTGAAGGAATGAGTTATTTTCATTTGTATGAATTGATTGATGGAACAGTTACTCAGAAATTACATTAGAAGGATTTGAGTTGATTTCTTTCGGGGAGCACTTAAAAGAATAATGATGGAATCCTCAACCTGTAAGTAAATGATCAAAGAGTTGTAAACCTTACACATCTTTATGTGAAACAATTAGAAAGCTTTAAATATTTACATCATAATGGAGATACATTTATTAACACAAATGGTTTATAAATTGAGTACTATATGTCCATCAATTATAACATGTAATCGTTAATGTGTTTTAAACGAGTTGGAAAATGACTCGTGCATTGCGACGGGGGCTAACATGTTGGTGCATCTTATTACAAAATTGTAAGAGTAATCATTTACACGGAAATACATACATCCAGTAACATATTAGAAGCCGAATTTGTTATAAATGAATCAATATCCTTCATGATATTTTTCATCTCCTAAAGCTTCAGTATTCATCTGAATGAAATCAATGCTCTCCATGCCTGTGTCATTCCCAAAAAAATGGTCAAAATAAATGATAGAGTTAAGATCAACATAGACCCATTATTTGTCATAGATCCAATGAATCAATCTCAACCATCTATTTTTTCATCAAAAATAAAAAAACTCACTTTCCACCTCTTTTTTAAAAATAAAATATCTTACAAACGGTAAATCGTCACACGACAAAAAATACACCATCGCGACGAGTATTTTTTTATCTTTCAGTAGACGGGTGACACGATATACTTTCGAGAAACTTTTTTTCGATTTTTTTTTCAGTCACGAATTGCGAAAATCATATATGATTCGTATAACGAATCATATATGATTCGTATAACGGATCATATATGATTTCATAAAATCATATATGATTTCATAAAATCATATATGATTTGTGATTCCGACGAACTTTTTTTCAATTTTGTTTCAGTCACGAATTACGAAAATCATATATGATTCGTAAGACGAATCATATATGATTCGTATAACGAATCATATATGATTTCATAAAATCATATATGATTTTATAAATCATATATGATTTCATAAAATCGTATATGACTTCATAAAATTATAAAAAAAAGTTCGTCGAAAGTACATAGTGTCGCCCCTCTATAGAAAGATAATTTAATTCTCGTCGCGATGGTATGCTTTGTTTTGCGTAACGATTAACAGTGTGTGAGATATTTAATTTTTAAAAAAGAGGTGGAAAGTGGGTTTTTTTATTTTTGATAAAAAAATGAGTGGCTAGGATTGGTTTATTGGGTCTATGACAAATATTGGGTCTATATTGAACTTTTGGCATAAATGATAACATGTCAGATACCTCAAACTTATTTATTTAATAACAAACACCATCCTCATGTGGGCCCTACGGGAATGGTTAACAAAAGGCAACCCTCCTCATTGGTATGGATCTATCATCAATAAATCTCCAACCAAATATTTAAAATGACTATGAATGTCATTGTTTGATTCCTATACCCTCCAAACAAACGCCTCCTAAATAATAGATCAAAGATGCTTGTGATGATGATTTCTGATTTTTCAATAAAATACTAAATAATATACCTGATTAATGTATATAGTTTTGAGGGTATATTGATAATTTTGTTAGCTTCTCTATTCTTTCATTGCTACTTAAAAATATAAACTCAAGAATACAAATTGTAATAACCACTTTCCTCATAGTGTCATCCCCTACTTTGCCATTCACATCCCATTCTCTTCCATTCTTTAAATCTAACACTCGAGAACAGAGCGTAAATATATATGGGTAAAGGCCTAAGCCTCTGATCTTCCATGTTCCTTAACGATAAGCTTTTGACTTGGGGTAAAAAACAATTAAAAAATAAATAAATAAAAGACATTGATAAAAATATTGTTACACAAATGTGGTTTACTCGGATGTAAAAGGACAATAATGCCCCTCACGTGATTGACACATGCCAAACTTAACGGATCAATTGGACGTATGATTGGTCAAAGGACCAGTCACCTCAATTGGGACAACCGCAGGGACGACTGGTGTAATTAAATGCGTTTTAGGACGAAATGTGTAATTGTATGTAAACCACAAAGACGATTTATGTAACTAACTCAAAAACAAATTCATACAAAGTGGCGTACGCTGATAATCTGGCGAATCAAGTAACTAGCCCCATGACTCATGCAATTACATGCAAAGTGGCGAGTGTCACCTTGGATTGGCGAGCTCCATTCGTAATTGCACCTTGTGCTCTAAGTCTATAACTATAACTAAATTATTTTTTAAATCACAAATAAGTCTTTCACTCAGCGCTACATCAACGTCACCTAATCATTCACTTCCTCTCACTCTGTCTCACCTTTCACCTACAATGGTCAACACTCCCTCATATTTCATTAAAATACTAACTTTTATACAAACATACTTCACAAAATACTTCACACAGACTCACAAATCAAATACGTAGTAATAAATAATATAAGCACTCATGAGCCTACAAATACACAAAGGTGGGAGGTCACCATTTGTCTCTCTTTTTGACCTACTTCACGCGTGACAATCCGGTGAATTAGTGGAGTCATGCGTGACAGTGTGAGACACCCCCTCATGTGGTACCATTGTGCTTAGTCTTATAAGAGTGTCTAATGTTTAATGGTGTGTTTGACAAAAGTATCAGTAGCAATGAGCAGTAGCAATAAACAACAGTGGGTAGTAGATGTGAGCAGTAGTTGTGAGTAGTATTAGTTTGTTATACGTTTGGAACATAGCTATAGGCGTAATCGTAATGTGTAAAACATCTCCTAAATGCTCAATGTTCCTAAATACTACTTCATGAAGCGTTGAAAAATAAGCATTTCGAAAAAATGGATAATATTATTTGCTGCTTGACAAACAAGCATTACAGATCACAACGCTCAACGATCATCGCCCAAATACTTCTAAATGCTTCGCGCTAAAAACACCTATGTAGATGCACTATGAGTAGTGATATTCTTAGAGCATTTAACAATGTTCACGTGTATTACACAATATGAAAAGCTTAATCGATAATCTCTTTTTATAAACCAGCAATCTGAATCAAAGGTCTTTTTCTCTTTTTTTTCTTTTCTTATAAAGATTGATATAAAATTAGTGAGGCGTATGTATTCCACTTTCAAATTATTTTTTGAATCAGCATGGATGAAAACAATATATATCCTCAATGAGTCGAGTTATTTTGCATACTAGTTTCTCCCTACATACCAAGGGACAAATCTAGACCATTCATTTCATTGGATTAAAAAGACAAGATTTAAGATTAAAAAAACATGGAGGGACCAAAAGTGTAAATTTACTAAAACTCACACTAATTACTCCCTCATTATTTGTAGAGTTGTCAAATCTTGCCCAAATTGCAATTAATTAACCTTTTTGACATTTTGTATGTTTTTTTACGTTTTTACGTTTTTTTACGTGTTTGTACGTTTTTGTACTGTTTTTACGCTTTTTACGTTCTTGTACGTTTTTTACGTTCTTATATGTTGTTGTACATTTTCGTCCGCTTTCGCACGTTTTCGTACGCTTACGCGTGTTTTCGTCTGTTTTCGCGCGTTTTCGTTCTTTTTAGACGTCTCGCACGTTTTCTTATGTTCTCGCACGATTTCTTACGTTTTCATACATTTTCGTCTGTTTTCAAACTTTTTCTTCTGTTTTCATCCGCTTTCGCACGTTTTCTTTCGTTTTTACACGTTTTTACATGTTTTCATCTGTTTTTGGACATTTTTTTACGCTTTCGTTCGCATTTGCATGTTTTCGTCAGCTTTCGCGCGTTTTCGCCATCTTTCGCGCGTTTCGCCACCATTCGCGCGTTTTCGCCGCCATTCGCGTGTTTTCGCCGGCATTCGCGCGTTTTTGTCGGCATTCGAGCGTTTTCGTCGGCTTTCGCGAGTTTTCGAGCATTTACGACAGCGTTCGCGCGTTTACGCAAGCGTTCGCGCGTTTCGGCGAACATTCGTGCGTTTCGGCCAGCGTTTGGGCTTTTCGGAAAGCGTTCGGGGGTTTCGGCCAGCGTTCGCGCGTTTCGGCCAACTTTCGCGCGTTTCTTTTCGGTCCGTTTTCGCGCGTTCCCACGCTTTCGCACGTTTTCGTACCTTTTCGTCCGTTTTCGCACGTTTTCTTTTATTTTCGCACGTTTTCATACGTTTTCGTTCGTTTTCAGACGTTTCCATCCGTTTCGTATGTTTTAGTCCGTTTTCTTACGTTTTTGTTTGTTTTTTACGTTTTTGTCCGTTTTCGCACAATTCTATCAATTTTCGTCTGTTTTCGCACGTTTTGTCTGTTTTTGACATTTTCAGACGATTTCTTCTGTTTTCATACGTTATTTATCACTGATATTATACCAAAAACCTTAAAACGCCTAACCACTAAACCCTATACCAAAAACCCTAAACCCTAACCACTAGGTATAATATCACAAGTGGTATATACATAACCACTAAACCCTATACCAAAAACTCTAAACAACTAAATATTAAACCCTATACCAAAACCTTAAACCACTAGCCGCTAAACACTATAGCAAAAACCTTGAACCCCTTTCCCTAACCACTAAACCCTATACCAAAAACATTAAACCCCTAACCACTAAACCTTATACAAAAAAACCTAAACCCCTAACTGCTAGGTATAATATCACAAGTGATATATACATAAACTTTAATATCTATGCCCAAAACCATAAATCCCTAACCACTAAACCTTATACCAAAAACCCTAAACGCCTACCATTAGGTATAATATCACAAGTGATATATACATAAACTTTAAAATATATACCAACAACCTTAAACCCCTAACTATTAAACCCTATACCAAAAACCCTAAACCCCTAACTACTAGGTATAATATCACAAGTGATATATACATAAACTTTAAAATCTATACCAAACCCCAAAAACCCTAACAACTAGGTATAATATCACAAGTGATGTATACATAAACTTTAAAACCTATACCAAAAACCCTAAACCCCTAACCACTAAACCCTATACCAAAAACCCTAAACAGCTAACCAGTAAACTCTATACCAAAACCCTAAACCACTAACCGCTAAACCCTATACCATAAACCCTAAATCCCCCTCCCTAACCACTAAACCCTATACCAAAAACCCTAAACCCCTAACCACTAGGTATAATATCACGAGTGATATATACATAAACTTTAAAATCCATACCAAAAACCCTAAACCCCTAACAACTAATCTCTATACCAAAAACCCTAAACCCCTAACCACTAGGTATAATATCACAAGTGATATATACAGAAACTTTAGAATATATACCAAAAACCCTAAACCCCTAACCAGTAAACCCTATAACAAAAACCCTAAAGCCCTAACCACTAGATATAATATCACAAGTGATATATACATAAACTTTAAAATCTATACCAAAAACCCTAAACCCCTAACCACTAAACCCCATACCAAAAACCCTAAACCTCTAACCACTAGGTATAATATCACAAGTGATATATACATAAACTTTACAATCTATACCAAAAACCCTAAACCCCTAACCACTAAACCCTATACCAAAAAGCTTAAACCCCTAATCACTAAAACCTATACCAAAAACCTTAAACCCTAACCACTAGGTGTAATATCACAAGTACATAAACTTTAAAATCTATACCAAAAACCTTAAACCCCTAACCACTAAACCCTATAACAAAAACCCTAAACCCCTAACCACTAGGTATAATATCACAAGTGATATATACAGAAACTTTAGAATATATACCAAAAACCCTAAACCCCTAACCAGTAAACCCTATAACAAAAACCCTAAAGCCCTAACCACTATATATAATATCACAAGTGATATATATATAAACTTTAAAATCTATACCAAAAACCCTAAACCTCTAACCACTAGGTATAATATCACAAGTTGGTACTTTTTGCAAAAATCATCCCCAATAAGGATGATTTTTGCCGAACATTTGCCACTCAGGGATGATTAGTGCCAATAGTATCGGCTATGGATGATTAGTGCCACAAACTACAAACCACAGGGATGATTTTTGCAGTTTACTCTATATTTTATGAACTGAATATTTATAGTCCTAAAGGTGAGTTTAGAACTTGTTTGTTGAGTATGTGCAACAAAATGTTTTGTGTTTATTGGTTTGTGACTTGGATATATTGTTCATTTTAATTTATTATCACTTATAATAATCAAGTGATGTGTAAATAAGATGTTGTATGTTTTGCCAACTTAATGAATTAGCACTTATGATAAACTAAGGTATAAAATAATGAAGTATAATACCATAAATGATAATAAATGAAGTCACTTTTATCAATGTACTTATCAATATTTATTATTGTGTGATTCATGTTTACCACATGTGATATTCTAAGACTATTTCAAAACAACATTAGCCTTTAGACTTGCTAAATCTGTCTTCAGAACCTCTATTAACTAAGATTTATTTGTGGCTTAATACTGATTACCCTTAAGATTGTAATATAACCAGTGAGAAATTTAACCTTTATCAACTAAGATTCACTCGTGGCTTAAGACTGATTACCCCCGGGATTGTAATATCATTGGTGATAAATATAACATCTATCAATTAAGATTCACTTGTGGCCTAACAATTATTACCCCTGACATTGTAATATCATTAGTGATAAATAATTGTGAACCTTTATTAACTAAGATTCACTCGTGGCTTAACACTTATTACCACCAACATTGTAATATCACCAATGATAAATAAATAATAATAAAATCTCATATGATAAAGCAATATAATTTGACACTAGCTATGATATTCTACATATGATAAATAAATAAATAATAATATAACATGTGATAATACATCAAATTATAAAAATGTTAGTTTTGTTTTTAAAATCTCACAAGTGATTAAGACAATCGTGAAAGTTCCGGTCTCATATACGTCTCCAAGTGAGAATCCAAATCTACATTAGCACGTGAAGTAAATGGCAGTAACGCGCCTAAGCTACCCATCACCGTTCCATACCTGAAACACTCCACGCCATTTGGCTTAACATTGATTACCCTTGAGATTGTAATATCATCGATGATAAATATAACCTTTATCAACTAAGATTCACCTGTGGCTTAATAATTATTACCTTTGACATTGTAATATCACTAGTGATAACTAAATGTGAACCTTTATTAACTAAGATTCACATGTTGCTTAACACTTATTACCACTGATATTGTAATATCACCACTAAAAAATAAATAATAATAAAATCTTATGTGATAAAGCAATATAATGTGACATTAATTATGGTATTCCACATATGATTAATATCACAGGTGATAAAGCAATATAATGTGACACTAATTGTGGTTTTTTTAAAAATTTTAACATGTAATCAATGTTATTTATTACTTGTGATATTATACTGTTAGTATAAATAAAAAGGGTTAAGCCTCTTTAGGCGAGCTCTTATTTTGCTAAAAAAACAATGCAAACACTTGTTTGATTTTAAGACTATGTTAGGTTTCTATTTTCATAGTTTGCTTACTTTTTATTCATTTTGATATTAGACATGTCATATAATAAAGCTTAACTAATAAGCATTGTAAATTATCATCAACTTAAAATATCACAATTGATAAACTTTATTATGAAGCAATCACATCAACAAAACACATCAATCTAATTGAAGTTCAATCAAAATTAAGCTAGCGTAACTAATAAGTAAAATACACTATTATAAACTTAAAATATCACATGTCATACTACACATATGATATAAAGCAGAAAACATAGACGTGATCCAAGATCATATACTAGTAAATGGTAATCATGAGTTTGTATATATAGAAAGGCATATGTTTTGGCTTTATATTTCATGGTTAGACCATTTTACATAGGGATACTACAAATTTCCATGAAAGTTGCTTCAAGCTTAACGGATGTGCTTCATCAATATCAATATAGTTAGATAAAGAAGTTGGTTCTAAATCGACATAGTAATCAAAGAGAGATGATTTTCCTTGAAATACCTCCATTCAAGCTTGTTCTATCTCCATGTGTAACAATTTCTGAATTCTTGCCACCGATATCTTTTGGGCTAAAAAAGTCATACCATAATAAGAAAATGTTAACTTTCAAGCTATTAGTTCACATAAAAATGAAGCACTGTTACAAAAAAGTCGCAAATAATTACAATCACATATTTACATGATTCACATTTCAACAGGACTGAAAATTACCAAATGATTAACTAATAAATTACCAAATGTGACTTTGATCAAAAAACACCTTAATAGTTTATTAGTCACAAACTTTGATCACATACAATTACGAAACTTTAGCCAGCATTCATGTTAGTGATATTTCATGCCATTACAGTAAAACAATCATGTTAAATTACGAAACTTTAACTAAACACCATGTGCAAACTTGGTAAAGAAAATGAGAATCTAAAACAGTTTATATATAGGCACCACGTAATTAAGAATTAAGGCCAGTACACTTAACTTGTCATTGATATTTCATGCATTGTATTCTAGAGTTGATATTTCATGCATTATATAGGCATCACGTAACAGAGACTTTTTGAGTTAATTCTAGAGTCGCCATTTGATTTTCGGGTCTTATTGGGTTGACTCAATAACGTTAATTATCTAACCCGACCTGATAACATTTTCAGGTTATCGGGTTATCGGGTCGGTTTCAAAAAAATAAAAAATAATAATATTTGCAATGATACAAAAAATGTATATATCATGAATATACCTTATATTGAGTCTAAAAACGATTTACTAACAAATATAACATGTAACAAATAAAACTACGTCGCAAATAATATAAAAAAACTTGCTTTATTTGTAAAAACACATGAAAAAACCAAAACCCGGCCGGGTCTCGAGAACCGGATTGACTCGGGTCACCTTAAACCCCGCGGGTCTAACCGGGTTTCAAAAATATGAAACCCGGTTTAATTTGATCCGTTTTTTTGACCGGAATAGGTTCAACCGGTTGACCCGGCCATGTCGAACCGGGTTTCAAAAATTGCTTTCAACTATACACCATGAGGAAAGAACAAAAAAGCAATACAAGCACTTTCAACTATATTACACACGGGCAAAACAAGATCATAAGACCTCAACCAGTAACATCATGGCACATAACACTAAATACAAATTGGTGGAGCTAAATATGATTTCATGAAGAGCATAAAACTTAGAATTTAAGAGCATTGCTCAAGAGAAACCGCTTTCAAATTACTTGTGGCGGCTGCTTGCATTACTACTCGTCCTATTTCAGTTGACCCCGTGAAGCTCACACAATCTATATCCATATGAGAATCGATCGCGGCTCCTGCTGTCTCTCCAAATCCCGTTACAACATTAATCACCCCATTAGGAATACCGGCATGATTAATAACCATTATAAATCAGCTCTACTGGATAATTAAACTATGTAAATAAATAGAAACATAGTTAAATTATCTTATTATGTACCGAAGTTAGTTAAAAATTAAAAAATGGGCCAAATAAAAGGGCAAGAAAGTGGTAATGGCTCAGCACGGCTGACCAACATGGTTCACTGCAGCAATGGCCCAGGCAAGTTTTTCAATAAAAACGGGCGTAGCAAACTAATGCATCAGCCTGAAAAGATATATGTACAAGAATCTTTTGTTGTGACTGAAGTTATCAAATAAACATTCTCCACGTTGTGTCCCTATTCCACTTTCACCAATCAATCACACCAGATGGTGCCAACCAAGGCTGTCAAACTTGCGAGTTTACACGTAAGATCATACGATCTTATGTGTCCACCTGATAAAATCGTGTATGATCGGTGTAGGATCGCATCAGAGGTACGATTGCAAGTAAGATCATAAAACTCGCGCGTAAGATCGTAGGATCACGTGTCGAAACGAGTTTACCAAATTACCAAGTTACTAACTTATTGACTTACATACTTACCAGTCCATTACTTTTTTTAGGCCCAAAAAAGAACAATACGAGTCCGCTGATCTCAGTAACAAGTATTGACGTTTCATTCTAAGATTTTCTAATCGATAAACCTAATTATCTACTTTCCTCAAATTGAAATTACATGAAACAAATTAGGGTTCTTCTTCACTTGTTTTAGTTACCTTAAGCAAAAAATTTCTTACACGTAATTGTTGTTTTTTCTTTTACCTTTTCATAGTTTTAACTATTAACCTTAAAGTTTTAATTCAGATAGCTTAATTGTAGTGATACTAGTGAAGTACTTTGTTTTGAGACGTTTATTACGCATGTTACATAATTTTATTCCGCTAAATCATGAATGTGACGATTGAAACTTGACTTTTTGTGTTTTACTTTTACTTTGGTATTTTTAATTTGAACTTTGACATTTTCAAGAGGATATTATATAAATTTATATTTGATGATAAGTAGAAATAAAAATAGTTTGACTCGTGTATCCGTTGCTTACACAACATGATAAATTGGTAGGATCTTACGATCTCGATCTTGCAAAGACAAAAATGATCCCCGGTGGGATCGCGATCTTGACAGCCTTGGTGCTAACCATAAGCTGCACAATTAATGATAACATATATTAAATGTTTTATAAATAAGAGTTCATGTGAAAAGTACAGGTTCTTTAGTATAAGTCGAGTAATAAAATGTTTAAGGTAACATCATTAATGACTTTATTGGGTTGAGTAATAAAATGTTCGTGCATAGATTATATAGATTATGTCAATAGACAGAAAAGAAATGAACACGTTTGACCTGTTCCATCTGTTTTCATTTAAGCAAGATCATTTACCTATTTGACCCTTTAGAGAAACTTTAATCCAAATCGACCCATTTGCTCGTACATGGGTTGAAAAGGCTTCCTATAGTTAAAAGAAAAATGAAACGGAATACAAATAACTCCATAACAGCTAGAAATCACAGGTGTGAGAAAAAAGTTCCTAAAATGTAAAACTAACCAGTTCGTTAACACGATTTATGACACACTAAGGTGCAGCAGATCCTGACACATCAAACAGTTCTTTGAATCTGCAAGCCGAGCATGATTAGTTGTTAGCCTCATTCCATAAAAAACAATTACTCTATAGAACTAGAGAATGATGAGATCGATACATTTAGAAATATACGTAGTAAACAACTATTTCACAATATTCCACAAATAAGCTAAGTTTCTTGCCTTCAATTTTGCTCCAATTGCAATTTATTTGGATCCTAATTTAGACCACACAAACAGCCATAACGGGAATATCATAATCATGTACATAATTGTGTATTATGAGTTAAAATTATCCTTATAAGAAAAAAGGCTATAAACATTGCCATTTACATGGAGTATCCTCAAAATAACTACATGTTGAATGTAGTTTTCGGCTAAACATATCATCAAACACCTTGTGTTCAGCTTTGATTCTAGAATCCTAGATACACACATGTACATCTAAGATCATAGCAATCAACAATGTTAAGCATTTTATCGAACACCTTGTGTTAAGGTTTCAACTACGATTATAGCAATCAATAAATTTAACCTTACCATCAAATTTCATCTACGATCATAATTAATCTCCAAGCAAAAACATACAACATTTAATCACATATTAAACAACAAAATTAATTAGTTGACTAAAGCTTTTACGAAATCCCACCTTTTTTGGACAACTTTTTTCTGAATACATTTTTTCATTCTAATTTTGATAAAATTTGCAATACATTCAAACAAGATGATTAATTCATAAAAAATTCAATGGATTGAGAAAGGTAAACACTCAATAGAGAAGATGGTATGTTAGGGTTAAAGACAATAAGTGTGTTATGGAGTTATTTGTTAAAGTAAGATCGATGTGAGTAACTGATTGATTTATATGAGTGGAAGAGGTCACGAGGAATAAACCACACAATAGTGTGTGAAAACTAAAAGGTTGGCAATGAAAAAAAACTATATATTTTTACAGAAAAAAGATTAATAATTTAAATTTTTAGATTAATACCATTAGAATCAAAAACCACAAACGAATGGTGAGCTTTTGTTCCAGTGGTATGTGAGAAGTAAACTTGTATGCAAATGAATTTTCCCTCTAGTAAATAAATAGGCCTCAAATCAACAAGCTCGATTTTGTGTGTTATAAGGTATTAGGGTTTCCCACATTTAAATAAATAATAATCATTGCTAAGTAAGTACACTAAACGATTTATTCATAGACTAAACATGGTATCAAACTATTAATAGCTATGGAAAAAAATCCTATTTTTATGCTTGGATCTGACACTTTCTATCAAGAAACATGAAAAAGAAAAGAAAAAGAAACTGGTATGTGTAAGTTATATATGTTTGCTCCGCATAAGCCGTGTCGACTAAATATTTGTAGAATGCATATTGCAGTTACACGTGTTGCTTTGTTCGAATTAAAGTATTGGAGTGTGATTAGATGTGGGTGAATAATATGAGTTTGTTTGTTGAGATCTACATTATATTCCATTGGCTGATTGAATTAACCCATCAAAAGAGATTGCTCGAATCTGATTGGATGATGAATATGGAAGGAAGAATTGATTAAAATTACAGAGCAATGTAAAACCTCGAATCAAGTTTAAGTTTTTTTTATTCTGTACGCTTATGTTTTTAATTATCTAAATGTAACCGTCTTTTAATTATAAATTAATTAAAGTTTTAGTTTTTTAATAAAAAAATTGTTTGTCTGGTAAGGGTTCTAGTGACTAATAATAGTGAATCGTGAAAGGGAATGAGAGTAAAAAATAGAAGAGAAAAAACTGATGTAACGTTAATGTGTCCGATAAAAAGATGTTTTTTACGGTGACCCATAAAAATAACCTAAAGTACAAAAGTTCACACACAACTTTTTATGTCCTGCTGACATCCACTTGCATATAGTTTTCGTCATTTTATGACATTATCGTTAGCTCTAGGATTTAATTGTTGAATATGATATCATGCTAGGTGGAAAATATAAGAATTATTCAAGAACCCATAACACTAAAATAAAGATGAAAAATTCTCAAAATAACCAAATTTCAATAAAGTGTTTCTTATTATTTTTAAAAAAACATTTTTTGAGCCAAAATACATTAGAACGAATTAGCGACTGAACAACTTAAGAAAAATTTGACAATCGTTCATTTTTTATTATTTAAGTACAAGTCGTCTTATGGGGCAACCGGGTAACTTAACAAAATTAATTACTAAAAAAAGGACACATAGCGAAATATGCTTAAGTCGCCTAGTTACCCCAATCACCTTGAAGTATTTTGGCTCAAAAATTTTGGACTAAAGAGAGAAACACTTTTTTTGCATTTGAGTTATTTTGAGAATTTTCCCAATAAAGATCCCGTATCATGTAAGTCGTTATTTTACATACTTATATAGATCATCATGGACTAGACACTTGCTGTAATATGAATTCCAAAGTGACGTGTAAAGCATACACTTATACATAAAGTATAATTTAATTTGTTGAAAGGCAAAAATTTAATAAGAAAAAGTTAAAATGACCATATGAAATATCTACACTTTTTAAAAGATCTACTGTATCATTTTTTTAACGGTAAATTTATTAAAAACTAGTAAGGAGCTAAAAAAGAATGGTACTAGAATTTTTCATCAAAGTAACCTAATTAAGGTTAAAGATACAACGATTAAAACACCAATTAAAAAACAAATTAACTAAGTCATGAAAAAGAATTTCTCTATTAGCCCTTACTATTTAATAAATTTACCGTTAAAAAAATGATACCGTAGATCTTTTAAAAAGTGTAGATATTTCAGATGGTCATTTTAACTTTTTCTTATTAAATTTTTGCCTTTCAACAAATTAAATTACTTTATGTATAAGTGTATGCTTTACACGTCACTTTGGAATTCATATTACAGCAAGTGTCTAGTCCATGATGATCTATATAAGTATGTAAAATAACGACTTACATGATACGGGATCTTTATTGGGAAAATTCTCAAAATAACTCAAATGCAAAAAAAGTGTTTCTCTCTTTAGTCTAAAACACTTTTTGACCAAAATACTTCAGTATCGATTGGGGTACTAGGCGACTTAGCATATTCCGCTATGATCCTTTTTTTAGTAAATTAATTTTGTTACGTTTACCCAGTTGCCCCATAAGCACGACTTGTACTTCAAATAATAAAAAAATGAAATCGTTGTCAAATATTCTTTTAAGATTATTTCCAGTCGCTAATTCCGTTCTAATGATTATCTGGCCCAAAAATGGTTTTTTTAACAATAATAAGAAACACTTTATGAAATTTGGGTTATTTTGAGAATTTTTCCATCTTTATTTTAGTGTATGGGTTCTTGTAATCATTCTTAAATATCACCTAGCATGACCTAGAGCTAAACGAATGTCATAAAATGGACAAGAAACTATATGCAAGTGGATGTCAGCAGGACATAAAAGTTGGTGTTAGAACTCTTGTACTTAGGTTATTTTTATGGGTCACCGTAAAAAACATCTTTTTATCGGACACATTAACGTTACATCAGTTTTTTCTCTTCTATTTTTCTTACTCTACATTTCCGCTTCACGATCACTTTTATTAGTCCACAAGAACCCTTACCAACAATACAATTTTTTTTATTAAAAAAACTAAAACTTTTAACATTTATAAATTAAAACGTTCTACATAGATAATTAAAAAAACATAAGCGTACAACAAATAAAAAAAACTTAAACTTGATTCGAGGTTTTACATTGCTCTGTAATTTTAATCAATTCTTCCTTCTCAACAATGCTTCAAAGCAATTCATTCCTAGCCGCCACCAAGTGTTTGTGTTTCTCATATCGGTTGCAGAGGATGCAAACCGTAATTGATAAAGGGATGATCTGACAGCAAACCCACCCTCATCATTTCAGGAACTACGGCAACGCATTTGATCAAGATATCGAGTCAACATGTCCAACAAATTGTTCGCCAGTGCGACCTCAGCTTCAAGTTCTTCCCGTAGTCGCCTATGGATACTTAGTCTCACATCATTTGGTTCAGTAGCCATAGTTATTGAAATGTTACTTGGGATAGTTTTTGAAATGAAGTCGTGTTTAAATTGAATGAGGGTAAGGGTATTTATAGAGGGAAAACTATCCTTTAAGATATGTATCTGTTGCATAGTTGTAAACGTACGAATTCAAACAAACAAAATTTTCATTCATTTAAATAAAATTACAAATTACAATACAAAAGTTTAAAAAATCAATAGAAAATTATAACACAATGGTGCCCTATTTGCTTTTACGTTCGCAACCAAACAATTTATTATTATTTTTTTAACTAATCTCTCCGCCTTTTGAAACAAAGCACTATGCATCTCGTAAACTTTATCAATTATTTCTTTCAAAAGTTGTGCAATCAACAGCATGTTTTCTCTGCTCTAACTGTCTTGCATTCCTTATATATTTTCCGCATATCATCTTTAGCTGTGCTGACATTATCATATTCAAGGGATAAGTTCATAATCGCTAGCTGACGAACTTTATTCTCCTCAATTTGTTTCTGAACCATAACTTTGATTTCATCAACAGTATGTGAAACCGAACATGCCATTTAAGATTTTTGGTAAAGAGGTATTAATAGGTAAATAAAATAATAGTGATGAAATATTTCTTTTCAAATTCATACCGTTAAAGTGAAGGGGGCCCACATTTTCATAATGCCCAAAAACCACACCCTCACCTTCGTGACTAGTTTTTCCATTTTTTGGCGCGTGGCTTTGGTATGTTGTAGTGGTGCTCACGCGTGAACATCGCCTCATCGAAGCAATTGACACAGTGTCATGGGCTTGCTAAAAGCAGCCTTAGTAGGAGGCGTGACCTTTCGAGTAACTGTGACAACCGTGATTTAATTAGGTTAGTGATACCTTTAGAAATGGTTAAGTCAATTATGTGTTTAAGTGTTTGCTATATCTTTTTTATGCTGTGCTAAGTGGTTACTCATGTCATGATGTCCATTTTAGATGGTAAATGATTATCTTAAGTAATTCCATTTGTTCACGTTGGTGATAATGGAAATGAAAGACGTAGTTGCACCATTGCTACGTCAATTCTGGTAATTAAATTTAACGTTTAATGGGTTATTTCGTGATAATATAGTATATAAACTCTATATGCAAACTCACAACCAAGATACCGTAATAATTAATCACTTAGGAAAGTAATTATACACGGGACCGTAAATTCTCGAAGAATTCGTGAATTGAGATTGCGATTATTTGATTCCGAGTTAAGAATAGTGTAAAAGAATTTTTTTGCTTTGAGATTATACTACAAATCTAATATCACAATTAAACTATAGAAATGATTAAAGGAACTAAAATCAATTAACTAGCACAAAATTTAAATGCACGAAAAGTAAAAACGTGAGCTAAAACAAGAATTTAAAATCTAAAGCACTTCTAATAACAAATTTAATGCCTAAAATTCACAAATTTAAAAAGAAAATTTTAGGAAAAAGATTTGGAATTTTTTAACTATTTTTGAATTTTTTATGAATTTTTAAAGATTAATGAATTAACAAAAACAAACTTTTTCTAAAAATAGATTATCACAAAATTTACTTATTTTCAAAAATACTATATTTAAAAAGAAAATTATTGCAAAAAAATTCTAATTTTTCAAATTATTTTCTCTATTTTTCTATGATTTGTCTAAGAAAAAGAAAATTAACTAAATATCCTATTTTAATTCCTAGAAAATACAAATTTTACTGGAAAAATAAAGAAAAATGTTTTTTATAAACTAGAAAGGTGCAGAAATTAAGTGGAACAAAAAGCCCTAAATTTTATAACCTAATTAAGCCCTAATTTTATCAATTAAATCTAAACCCTAATTTTTATTAAACTAAAATGAAAATTATTAAATCTATTTATTAATCTAGAAAGAACAGGGTAAAAAGTGTAAGGAACGAAACTAAAGGGTAGGCGGGCTAACTATTGTGAATTTACACTTATATGCAAACGGGTAACCCTAAACTATGGGAAAAGTACCAAATAAACCCTGCGATCTAGCTTATTTTTGGCTTATTAAAAATTGAGATTCAGCTAAAACTTAAAACTACAAACTTATAGAACAGCTTATTCTAAACAACATTAATGAAGGCACTTTCTACTTTTAACAACTCAATAAGCTAAAAACTAAGCTTTTTCAAATCTGTTACAGTAACTTGGGGTTTACTAGCTTATTAACACTTTGGCTTATTTCTAGCTTATTTCTATATGAAAGTAAAAACCAAAAGAAGCTAAATGCACCCTAAGATGTGTACTTAATGTTTCTAAAAAGAGATAAGCTAAGTTTAAACAAGATTAACAAGTAAAATGATATTAAAAAGTGCAAGTTCAGCCTTCAAACTGAATTTAAGCTTTTCTTAATAAGCTAAAGAGCTTATTTCTAAATCTTAGAAGCTGAATTTTTGGAAATAAGCTAAACTAAGGATTTAAAACTAACCTAGATAAATGGTTTTTTAACTAATCAACTAGAAATGAGATTCACAAGAAAATAAACTAGAATCTAGTTTGCTGCTATCATGCTACTTTTGCAGGAAATATAAGCTAGAATTGAAAGCTTAAAATGAAATATAAGAGATTAATCTTGTAAAACTAATTGAAATACTCTACAAGCCTAAATATCTAACCTACCTTTAATAATGAATCTCAAAAGAAACTAGAAAAAATGCATAGCAACAACAGCTATTAACTTGTTGATGTGATGCAGATTGAGTAAAGATTTCTATGTGCAGGCCAAATTTCAAGAGTTAAATCTCTTGTACTCACTTTAAACTTGTATTTAATCCAACATGAATCAAACTTTAAACTCTCTTATGCTGAAAATCACTTAACCTTCAAATTCTACTCAAGACTAAAACTGTCCTGGTGCAAATTCAATCTTATTAAGCTAAAAACTTTGAAATATTACAAACTAACTCTTGAGACTTATCTAACTCTTGGTAATATGACTAAACACAACTAAGTGAAGTGCTATGACAAAGTTTGGTTGACTTTTATAGTCAAAAACAACTAGAACCAAACACTCCTTAAGACTAGCTGTCTAAACTAATTTGAGCTTAAAAACTTATTTAAACACTAAAACAGCTAAAGCTTTATATCCACTCTTACTAGAAATCTCCTAATTAAGCTAAATGAGCTTTAAAACCTAAAGCTTATTAATGAATTTAAACTAGTTACTCACCTAGCTTATCTAAACTTTGACAGCTTTAAGTAATGACAACCTTATTGATTTAAACTAGAACAGCTTAAGGCATTAAAAAAACTCTAGACTAACTAAGCTATTTGAACAGGATTCATCACAAGGAAAAACAAAAATATTGAAATAAGCTAAATGAATAAGCTGTGTATATGCTATAATGAAATTGAAAAAAAATGAAACCTGAGTTTTTTTGTTGTCTCAGAACCAAGCCACTCTTGTAGAATGAGTGGCTTAAATCATGAACCTAATGGCTCCTTAGCCTCTAAACCTGAGCTTAAAAGCTCAATAAGCTATATTAGCTTATTACTCCTTTGAACCTCCAAAATGAATCAAATGAACTCAGGTTATCATGCTTTGATGTGAAATGAATAAAATGAGTAAATGAAAGACTTAAAACAAGTTTTTGACTAAATTTGAGCTTATGAACAGGAATAAGCTCAAAAGAGCTTATTAGAGCTTATTGAAATGAAAACAGCTTTAAATTGGAATCAAAGCACTAAGGAACTTGAAAACTGAATTTTATTAAGCAAAATAGTAAGGTACAAACTAAGGTATAAAAGGTACAAGTATTTAAAGCTTAATTTCTAAAAACTTAAAAGAAAATGCTTGAAAAATAAGGAAAAATTACAAACTGAAAATAAAACTAACTTGCTAACTAGCCAGCCCCGAAAATGAACCCTAACTATCCTATTTATAGAGAGTCCATGAGACTGATGAGAACTTGTGCACTTATAGCCGTTGGATCATTTCTTCTTGATCTTTTGGCCGTTAGATGATGTTGATGAGGTGTTCGATCCAATCAGGGAATGCCACGTGGGTGAATTGACGTGGTGGTGATTTTAATACGAGGTTGGATGATGTAGAGGAGCGGGGAAGAGGAATTTGGCAGGTTGGGTTTGTTATGGTTTTGGCGGGAAATGTCGTTGGTGACAGTTATGAGAAGAGTTGACCCGCCTTTGTTTGAATCTTTTGAGTAATTGCAGAAATGGTCCTTGTGTTTCCCCCGTCCAAAGTGTAGTACAAAAGAAGTTTGGAAAATAACAGCTCTAGTCCTTGTGGTTCATATCTCATATTTCCTTTTAAAAATCAACTTTCTCACTTTAGCAACTTTGGCCCCTTAATCTTCAATTTGATTCAAAAGAGCCCTTAAGCTTTGTAGACTTGTAAACATTGATTCTTTGACTTTCATTTTTAGGCTTTGACTTTCTTTCTTGTATCGGGCTGATCCGGCTTTTGAGATGTGCTTTCATTCTTCACTCTTGTACTTGCCTTTTCCGTTTCTTGTCAGTTTTTGACTGTTTTTGCTTCCTTTTGTCTTTATTTATCCTTTCCTGCACAATAGACACAAAAGCACACATTGTTCCTATACTTTTTGCATTTTCTGCTTTTATTTTGCAAAATCCGGGTAATTATATGTACAATTTAAGCTTTATCAAACTTCCATAACTAAGGATTGCCGTGTCCTCACGCAATGTTATCAAGTGTACACTTTGTAAACTAACAAGTTTCCAAAATGCCCTTGTTTTCACCTTTTATGAATCACCTTTTTAAACAACTTAAGCTTTTTTAACATTTAATCTCATGGAAACACATTAATGGCAATCATTGCAACTTTGCAACTTTTAGGCTCATTGAAATAGGCTACTCCCGATTAATAGAGCACAAAAGAGGAAAATTCGTCATCCTTGACTTTTCACTAGACTAAACAAAGCTATTAAACAAGATCATTGTCAATATAAGTCCAATAGTTTAAGCTCTTAATTTACAACTTGTGTGAACTTTTCACTCCCAAGAATAAATTAATGATTAAGATGTGTGCACTCTTTTTAACTCAACCATAGATCAATTTATCTTTATAGTTGAAATCCATCTAAGCTTTACAAATAAGCCTTGTGAGCTTAAATGTTAATAACATAGATAAACCTCGACTCAAAGCTAAAAGAGATTAGGAAACAAAACTTATAAATTGATTTGAGAAAATGAAATTTTTAACCATTCTTTTTATTTTCCATATACTATAATTTATTTTTATTTTTTTCTTGCAATAGGAATGCTTTGTTTCTTAGTTCAGAACCCCTACCTAGGCCATTTCTCCCAAAAAAGATATCGCATCAACAACCGGTGTACTTAGCTTCGAAACCCCCACTCCGCTGCTAACAGATTGTGGTTATCGCGAACACCTTTTTCTACAAAGCCTAGAATCCAACGTCCCTAAGTTGCAATCATCACCTAGGCGCGCTCCCTAGTGATAATGCCTACGACCTTGATTCCACGTAACAAAATAGTATTTAATCCTGTATGTTGCGCGACCCATCCCGGAGTCTCACTCTCGACATGGATACGCCAACATTAAAACTATATATAAGCTTGTATTATTCAAATTTTTGCAGAATGCTTCATTGGACGCAAAAATAAATGCTTTTGCAATTAGAATGCTTCATTGGCATCTTTTTAAATTATATTTTCTTGTACTGAATGGAAAATTTCTTACACTTTAGAAAACAACTCTATAAATTTGAAACCAAAACAATCTTACTACATATTAAATGAAATTCTTTCTCTTTCAAATATTAGACTTTTTCCTAAATACATTGTTGACTTATTTAAAATAAAAAAGAGCACGTATGATTAGGTGTGTTAAAGCTTGTGAGAAAAAGACACAATATCATTCATAAAAGCTTTAGGTTTTCCAATAAACCTTGGAGCTTAAACAAATACACTTAAATTTAACTACATCATCTGCTTTCGTTCTTCACATTTTAAAATCCAATGCAATAGATTTTGGAAAGCTTGGCCCCACAAAATAGGTTTAAAGAACTAGCTAGGCCATTTTCACCCGTCAAGGTCAAAATTAACTCATTTCTCACCAACGATTACCAAAAAGTGGTGTTTTTCCCATAACTAACTTCTAATTGAGCTTTTCTTTGTAAGCCAAAATTTAAAATTTTTCACTTTTTTCACAAAATGGAAATTTCAAAAAGTACAAACAAGGTTCGTGAAGTGCAAGTCAATATCGAAGATTTCCTTCCCCATACTAAAATAAAACTTTGTCCTCAAAGTTTAAAAATAAGGGTCAAAAGGAACTTTAACAAAAATTCCTAAGGACACTCGCAAAATAAAGAATAGATGTTAGTTCGATAAAGACAAGGATAAGAGATTTCCCACTTTATGAAGAGAAGATTGGAGATCATCAATGGAAATTGTGGGCATTGCTTTGTCCTTCCACAATATTGAACCATGAATCTTCCAAAATCCGGAAAACCTAGACAAATAAGCACAAACAACCAACAAGAACGAAAAAGAACAAGCTTCCTCTCATCTTTTACATTGTTAGCTCAAAAACATCTCTAAAACGGCTTAGTTTTTGTTAACCAAGTACAAGCTATACTTGACCCCGAATTGATTTGTCCTTGGGGAAGCAAAGAGAAAATCAAAAGAAAATAAAAAGGATAAGCATGGGGTGCCTCCCACGAAGCGCTTGTTTATTATAGAGTCCCCTTCGCTTGACTCTTTCCCCAAACTAGTTTTTCATGGTGGATAATAGTGAGGGTGAAGAAATTCCAAAAGGTGGAAACCTCCCCAAACTAGGGATGAAAGATATACCGTAGCATTTTTGATCCCGGGTTCAAAAAACTTTTTGGAAAAGATTTTCAAGAGAGAAAATGTGAACCCGGAAAATGCTTTGGTAACATGAAAGTCCATTAAGGGTGGGTGGAGTGGGTCAAAAACATCAAGAGTCAAAAGAGCTTTAGATGGTGCTAACTCTTTTGAACTCTTGTCCTTAAAAGCATCCTTTTCAAAAGATTTCTCATGAAATGTTATCCCCGGGTCAAATATCTTTCCCTGAACGTTCATGGGGAATATCATATCCACGAGATTAAAATCCTCATAAAACACATAATCACTCCCGACATAAGAGGTAGTCTCAAAATGGTTAAGTATTTCAATGTCGGGATGAAAAACTTGTAACTCTTTTTTGGACTTGGGTTCAACTTTTGTTTCAAAATCCTCCTTAGTCTTTCTTTCCAAAGATTCAACATTTTTATCTTCCTTTTTGAACTCAAAAGGAGTACTTGGTGAAAAAGGATCATCATTTAAAACTTCAAGCAATTTTTCAAAGTAAGCTACATCACCCTCCTCATCACAAAATTCATCATTTAAATCCATGTCTAAAGATTCATGATGTTTTAAAAACTCTTCTATTTCATCATCACAAAGATGAAAATCACACTCTTTTCCAATTTTGGACTTTCTTGGGATTGGAATGAGATCTTTTTTGTCTAATTCCTTGTTTGGAATAAAGTTAAGATCCTCATCCCCCATTTTGAAAAAGTCCTCAACATTATTGTTTGGAAAGATGTGTGAAATTGCACCTACGGAAGCAATTTGAGGCGAATGAATAACTCTTCCTTGGTGAATGATTCTAAAATTCTTTAATTTTTTAAAACAAGCCCTTCTTCTAGCAACTGGGT
>BQNB010095162.1:0-20037 GCA_026074375.1 Tanacetum coccineum
CTTTGTCGGGGTTGACTTTGACTTTTGTTGACTTTGGCTTCGATTAACTTTGTCTTTTCCATGCTTTTCCATTTCGTGCTTAGTTTTGTCCATTTTTGCTTGATTTTTTGTCCTTTTGTCAGATATCCGTTTCCTGCACAAACTAAGTGAAAACATACAAATACAATATATTTTTGGTACGTTTTTGGTCATTTAAGTCCGATTTTAATGGTGAAAGGTATGTGTAATTAAACGCATACCAGCAGCGTAAACATTCCTATTGGCAGTACTAAGTACTCATTTGCAGTGTTAACAAATGATTTAATCAAAAATCACAGCCCATGTTTCATGCACATATAAAAATCACGAGCCCAGGCCAACATGCTTTGGTATAGTCATAAGTCCATTCATTTGGCCCATGTCACAATAACACTTCAACCAGACATATAAACTTGTAACCCTCCTCATATTATACGCAGTCAAATACTCATATAACCTTATCTCATATACCATTACCGCCTCTCTTATTCTTTCACTCATAGAAGAAAGAACTCATTCTACCTATTCTCAAACCTGTTGCTACTTCTTTCTTCCATAACAGATCCAATCCATCACTTGCATCACGTGTCATTTATCTGCTTTTCTTTCATCAAACATTATCTTTTGTTGGCAGCATTAACTCAAGTTCAAAAACCCTAGCAGTGGTAATACTCATGAAGCAGTATTAACGATAAACTGTCAGTCATTAACAAGCAGCATTAAGTACACTATCAGTACTAACACGTATTCAAGCTCAAGTAACATTAAGCACGTTATGTTCACAAGAAAGCAACAGATTAAGCGCATCATCACCATCTCTTTATGATCCTATGAACAATGAATCTTTAATATCTTTGATGTATAGTTGAATATCAACACCTCCTGTATCTTCTTCTGTCGTTACATGTTCTAACAATATTAACCATAAACCCTAGAAATTAGGGTTTTGAAAGCAATTAAACCTGGTCCCTGTAGGTTTGATAAGCGCAACAATTCTTGTCTACAAGGAGGTCGAAACCTTTGTAGACACTTGTGATAGGAAACCCATAAGAGAACGATTAACAACAGTCAAAGATATAAACATAACCTTTGAAGACGTGTATATGAACTTCAAGAAACGCTTCTGTTGAAAACAGATCACAGACCCACTTTGTGTCTTCAACTTCTTTTCGTGATTATAGCAATAATAACCAAACGAACCCAGAATATCCAGATCATAAGAATCAGGTATAATGAAACATACCAAAGACATGAGACCCTTATCATAAAAACCTTAAACTCGCGTTGATCCAAAAACCAAATATTCAGTTTAATCGAATTAGGGTTTGTTGAAAACCCTAATTCACCGAATTTTATGCTGTACCGAAATTGAAACAGTTTACCGAATTTGATCAAAACATAATTTTCTTACATTAAATTCGATTGTAAAAACCTTGTAAAACCTAGATATCACGAGCCACATGGCTCTGATACCAATTGTGAAAACCTAAAGATCGTTGTAAGCTCGAGATTGTTTAGATCTTTATATCTAGGATTAACAAAAATAACAAAGAATATAGATACAATGCAGCGGAATATAATAAACACGATTCAATGTTATTTAAACAAGATTTTATTACCATACGTTTCCATCAAGCCCCAATTCTAGATGATCAATTCTAGAACGGTTACAATCTAACAGGGATCAAAGATCCTTAGGGCTACACACAACTTCTAGGCGTCTACTTAGAGAACTCACGCCTAGAACTCACACACACCTTTACTAGTCGACTACATTTTTCTGTGCACACAAAACTATGTGTCTATGATCTCTTTATTTAAACATTAGACAAGTAAATCTTTTAAACATTAAGGAATATCTTCTGTTATCTTTATCTTCTTAAGGAGATCTTCCAGAATCTACATAATTCTCCACCAGCTTGTAGAATTCTTTAATAACAATTTTAGTCCTTTTGTTTCATTCTTTTATTTATTTTGTCTCATCAAATCTAGAATCCCAACAATCACTAAAATTGGGGCAGGACCACACACAAACCTGAGTAGGCGTACCCATCCGCTCCAATAATCACATAAATACTGGGTAGGCGTACCCATCCGATCCACTAATATCACAAATACTGGGTAAGCGTACCCATCCGATCCAAACAATCATACAACACATAATATTCATATAGCAGTCATAAGCACATATCTTGTCCCAAAAACAAAACCACATTTTTTTTACAAATCAATTCTAATACATTTCCAAAACACATTTGAGTTATCATTTCTACAACGAAAAACTAGTAAAAGTGAGGCTAGGAGAAACTCACCTCAAGCAAGTCTTTAGCTACCCAATCTCAATCACACAAGCAAATGTAACGACGCCCGCACACGACCTAGTCCAGTTAATGTCTCAATTTAATCATCCAATTCCAAAACAATCTTCACGTTTGATGCATAGAGTTTAGACGCGTTGTACAATTACCCAAAATAATTTAGTGGTGTGATGGTTGACGACTTAACTCCACAATCATATCAATCTCATTCCTTGATAATACATACTTATATTATTTAGCGTAAATAGATAAGTAATATAATAAATATTTATAATTATTAATTATAAATATATCTCGACAAGTCCATTCGGTACACGTTAGTCACTTTAAAATAATCATTATACGGTTAAAAATGAAACGCTTACTCATAATAAACACATTAGGGAAGTTTCGAGAAAAATTATATTTTTCGTCTTTTAGTGAAAATAAATAAAATAATTAAATATTATTAAAAAATCAAAAAATCATGTTTTTAAGAAAATTTCTAAGTATAAACTTTTTACGAAATTTCGACATGACCCGTACATTTATACAACGTTTTTCAAGGTTTCAAACCTTATTTTCAACAATTTTTCACAAATTCGACACTTTTCGACAAAATTCCAAAATCTCAATCTTTAACACTTACCAACACTTTTCCTCCAAAATATCATTCAATATCACTTCGTAAATACATTTTCACTTTCAAAAGTCCGACAAAGTTTTCATAACTACTAAATATCGCTTATTGGGCCTTAAGGCCCAACAAGGGTCCATTAGGACATTTATAAGTCCAAAATATAATCCAAGTCCAAAACCAAGGTCCATTTATATATATAAGTATATACTTATATGTAAAAATAATCCGGACCACAATAAGCCCTCCCATTAAGCCGCGGCTCAAATAGACTTATTGGGCCGTGAGTCCATAAGCTCCAAAATACGTACATTAAGCTTGAAAATAAGCTATTAAGCTATATATCGCTTTTGGTTACTACCATAAGCCTCAAAAATAGTCCACAACATATGCCATAACACAAAAATAATCAAAAATCACTTCCCTAGTGATCTTGATAAAAAAACGTGGCATATAAGCCCCAAATAAGCCAAGAAATAGCTTAAAAATAAGCCCGAATAAGCTATACAAGCTACTAGGGGTGTTATCGGGTTGGACGTGTCGGGTTGATTCGGGTTTTGGTGTCATAAATATTGACCCTAACACGACCCTATAAAATATCGGGTTATTAGGTTTCGGGTCAAAACGGGTCAGGTTAAATCGGGTTGGGTTGTCGGGTTGTTATCGGGTTGTGGCGAGTTGGCAACAATATCAAGCATATTTAGATTCTGTTTCATACATCTCATTTATTAAAAGTCAAATCTTGATAATTTGAATTGTAAATACGTATTGATTTTGTTAATGAGATATAACCAAAAAAAACATTATCTTTTGTTGGCAGCATTAACTCAAGTTCAAAAACCCTAGCAGTGGTAATACTCATGAAGCAGTATTAACGATAAACTGTCAGTGATTAACAAGCAACATTAAGTACACTATCAGTACTAACAAGTATTCAAGCTCAAGTAGCATTAAGCACGTTATGTTCACAAGAAAGCAACAGATTAAGCGCATCATCACCATCTCTTTATGATCTTATGAACAATGAATCTTTTATATCTTTGATGTATAGTCGAATATCAACACCTGCTGTATCTTCTTCTGTCGTTACATGTTCTAACAATATTAACCATAAACCCTAGAAATTAGGGTTTTAAAAGCAATTAAACCTGGTCCCTGTAGGTTTGATAAGCGTAACAATTCTTTTCTACAAGGAGGTCGAAACCTTTGTAGACACTTGTGACAGGAAACCCATAAACGAGAACGATTTATATCAAACAGTCAAGATTATAACTAACCTTTGAAGAGTGTATATGAACTTAAGTAACGCTTTTGTTGAAAACAGATCACAGACCCACTTTGTGTCTTCAACTTCTTTTCGTGATTATAGCAATAACCAAACGAACCCAGAATATCCAGATCATAAGAATCAGGTATAATGAAACGCACCAAAGACATGAGACCCTTATCATAAAAACCTTAAACTCGCGTTGATCCAAAAACCAAATATTCAGTTTAATCGAATTAGGGTTTGTTGAAAACCCTAATTCACCGAATTTTATGCTGTACCGAAATTGAAACAGTTTACCGAATTTGATCAAAACATAATTTTCTTACATTAAATTCGATTGTAAAAACCTTGTAAAACCTAGATATCACGAGCCACATGGCTCTGATACCAATAGTGAAAACCTAAAGATCGTTGTAAGCTCGAGATTGTTTAGATCTTTATATCTAGGATTAACAAAAATAACAAAGAATATAGATACAATGCAGCGGAATATAATAAACACGATTCAATGTTATTTAAACAAGATTTTATTACCATACGTTTCCATCAAGCCCCAATTCTAGATGATCAATTCTAGAACGGTTACAATCTAACAGGGATCAAAGATCCTTAGGGCTATACACAACTTCTAGGCGTCTACTTAGAGAACTCACGCCTAGAACTCACACACACCTTTACTAGTCGACTACATTTTTCTGTGCACACAAAACTGTGTGTCTATGATCTCTTTATTTAAACATTAGACAAGTAAATCTTTTAAACATTAATGAAAATCTTCTGTTATTTTTATCTTCTTAAGGAGATCTTCCAGAATCTACATAATTTTCCACCAGCTTGTAGAATTCTTTAATAACAATTTTAGTCTTTTTGTTTCATTCTATTATTTATTTTGTCTCATTAAATCTAGAATCCCAACAATCACTAAAATTAGGGCAGGACCACACACAAACCTGAGTAGGCGTACCCATCCGCTCCAATAATCACACAAATACTAGGTAGGCGTACCCATCCGATCCACTAATATCACAAATACTGGGTAGGCGTACCCATCCGATCCAAACAATCATACAACACATAATATTCACATAGCAGTCATAAGCACATATCTTGTCCCAAAAACAAAACCATACTTTGCAACAAATCAATTCAAACATTCAAAACACATTTGAGTATCATTTTCTCCCAACGGAAAAAAAACTAGTAAAAGTGAGGCTAAGGAGAACTCTACCTCAAGCAAGCTGTAGCTACCCAATCTCAAGCTCACCAGCAAATGTAAACTCGACGCCCGCCACGCCTAGTCCAGTTAATGGTCTCAATTTAATCAATCCATTCCTAAACAATCTTCGCGTTTGATGCATAGAGTTTAGAGAGTTGTTTAATTACCCAAAAATAATTTAGTGGTGGGATAGTTGATGATCTTACTACACAATCATATCAATATCATTCCTTGATAATACATATCTTATATTATTTAGTGTAAATAAGTAAGTAATATAATAAATATTTATATTATTGAATTATATAATATATCTCGACATGTCCTTCGGTACACGTTAGTCACTTTAAAATAATCATTTTTACGGTTTAAAAATGAAACGGTCTTACTCATAATAACACATTTAGGGAAGTTTTCGAGAAAAATTATATTTTTTCGTCTTTAGTGAAAAATAAATAAAATAATTAATATATTATTATAAAAAATCAAAAAATCTTGTATTTATGAAAAATTTCTATTGTACTAATCTTTTTACGAAATTTCGACAATAAAAATGGACCCATACATTTTATTACAACGTTTTTCAAGTTTAACTTATTTTCAAAATTTTTCACAAATTCGACACTTTCGACAAAATTCAAAAATTCTCAATCTTTAACACTTACAAACACTTTTCCCTAAAATATCATTCAATATCAACTTCGTAAATACATTTTCTTCAAAAGTACGACAAAGTTTCCCATATTAAAACTACATAAATATCGCTTATTGGCCTTAAGGCTCCACAAGGGTCCATCTTATGAACGGGGGGGTTGTGGGGGTGTATTTATAAGTCCAAAAATATAATCCAAGTCCAAAAACACTGGTCCATTTATATATATAAGTACTTACTTATTATGTACAATTAATCCGGACCCAATAAGCTCCTCCCATTAGCCGCGACTCAAAATAGACTTATTGGGTCGTGAGTCCATAAGTCCAAAATACGTATATTAAGCTTGAAAATAAGCTATTAAGCTAATATATCCACTTTTGTTACAAAAAAATACCATAAGCTTCATAAAATTAGTCCACAACTATGCCATAACACAAAAATAATTAAATATCATTCCCTAGTGATTTGATAAAAAAACGTGGCATATAAGCCCCAAATAAGCCAAGAAATAACTTAAAAATAAGCCCGAATAAGCTATACAAGCTACTAGGGGTGTTATCGGGTTGGACGTGTTGGGTTGATTTGGGTTTTGGTGTCATAAATATTGACCCTAACACGACCCTATAAAATATCGGGTTATTAGGTTTCGGGTCAAAACGGGTCAGGTTAAATCGGGTTGGGTTGTCGGGTTGTTATCGGGTTGTGGCGAGTTGGCAACAATATCAAGCATATTTAGATTCTGTTTCATATTCATTTATTAAAAAGGTCTAATATGGATAATTTGAATTGTAATCTGTGGCTATCATAATCGATAAGTGATGTTAAACTTAGTAAGCCTGCACGCCATTTGTTGTTATTACCCTGTATGTGACTCTATAGATATACAATGTTGGAAGAGTTATACACGAAGATGCCACAAGCGATGCTTGTCTATCAGCTGGAGTAGCGTGTTATTCATTATCATGGTATTAGTATTGTGTGTCATTGTGCTCTACCTGTTTGGAATATTACATGATAGAACTCGTTGTATCAAGTGTACTTACTATAACCACAGTTTCGCCCAATTGTGTTAGGATTTAAAATATCTGAATCATATTATCATCGATTATATTTTTGGATTGCGAAAGGAACTTCAAATAAGAACTTCACATAAGAGCTTTATCAAGTAATACTTAATATTGTTTGTTAACTACGTAATTAACGAATAATATGCATATTAGGCTAAAACTATTTATTTATAGTGATCATATAAGAGATTTACACGAAAGGCTTAAACATTTATCGGGTTATCGGGTTGAACACGAACCCGATAAGATATGAAAAAATAACCCTAACCCGACCCTATAAGGCTATCGGGTTGGTCGGGTTGACCCGATAAACCCGATAAGCATAGTTGGACCCGAATGAACCCGACCCTATAAGGCCTTATCGGGTTCGGGTCGGTTTCGGGTCGGGTCGGGTCGACCCATTTGACACCCCTACAAGCTACTATCAAAAATAAACATTCTAGCATCATATATTATTCAACCATCACGACCACAACCTCAAAACTACAAAATCCCTCTTTTTCCTTTATACTATCAAAAATCAATTTTTACAACGATCAACTTGTACAACTAACATCTATGCATCAAAATAAACCCAAAAGGACAAACGAAATTTAAATTTGAAAACTTATAAGAAAATCTTTAAATTTGTATATTTCGACACAAACCGGAAAACCCAAACGTTGTTTAAATGAATACTCAAACACTCTTATCAACCCGTAGTAACACGTTCTTGATCAAAGTTGGAAAACTATGGTGGTTTTGTGGTGGTTAGGTGGTGGTTAGGTGGCGGACGAACCACAAGCACACACACTTGTGTGTGTTTTATTTTTTTGTAAATGAAATGAACATGATCAAAAGTTTCTAGTAAATATAATATATGTGTACACACCTTGGGACAAGCTTGCTAAAAAAAAGTCTCCTTGTCCCTTTGACTAACTTGACCGGCCATGGCATCCTATGGGTGTCGGGTCTTTCTTTTCGTGTCGAAATCGCTTAAAAGCTCGTAAAACTCAACCGTAAAATTTACCCCAAAGTTAATTAACATTTTTATTCACTTTAAAAATACTTTTTCATTAAACTAGAGTATTCACACGACATATTTTCACTTTACACCCTTCAAAAACTCAATTTGGACATTAACAGATGTGTTAGACTCGTTTTTCGGCATTTCTCAAAATTCACGGGTCAAACTACCCGGAATATACATATCACAATAATACCTTCCAAAAGGGATTATTAAACATAATAAACCACAATTCATCACATATCTCATAAAATTATCATCGTCAACACGGTACAAAATCTGAATAAACTGACAAAAGTCAAATAGTCAAAGGACTACTTATAAAATATTCAGAACACAATAAGGGCAAAGGTTACATTCTACCCCCTTAAAATAATTTCATCCCCTAAATTCAACTACTAACATTACTAAACAAATGCGGGTACTTCAATTTCTTCTGATCTTCACGTTCCCACGTGAATTCAGGACCACGTTTCGAATTCCACCGATCCTTGACGATGGCAATCCTACTATGCTTCAGCTTTTTAAACTCTCTTTTCAAAATTTCTACAGACTCTTCCACAAAATTCAACTTAGCATCAACTCGAATCTCGTCTAAAGGCACTTTCAGTATTGGATCAGCCAAACACTTTTTAAGGTTCGACATGTGGAATGTGTCATGAACACCATTCAATTTCTCAGGCAAATCTAATCGATAGGCCACAGGGCCTACTTTCTCAACAATCTCAAACGGTCCAACAAACCTAGGTGTTAATTTCCCTTTCTTCCCAAAGCGTACCACACCTTTCCAAGGCGATACCTTGAGCAAGACATAGTCACCTACACTAAACTCTAGAGGCTTCCTCCTCTTATCAGCATAACTTTTCTGACGATCACGCGCAACCTTAAGTCTATCCTTAATCTGCGTGATCTTCTCAGTAGTCTCTTGCACTAACTCAGGTCCTATCAACTGACCTTCTCCAACCTCAGCCCACATAATTGGCGAACGACACTTTCTACCATACAATGCCTCAAACGGAGCACATCTCATACTAGAATGATTACTATTGTTATACAAAAACTCAACCAACAGAAGATGAACATCCCAACTTCCTTCGAAGTCCAGGACACATGATCTAAGCATGTTTTCCAAAGTCTAAATAGTACTGATATGTAAGAAATCACATATCCGTTTTGTACCAAAAATGACCCTAAAAAGATGAAATAATGCAAATTATGCTTGTATATTGTGTATTTTGTCTTTTGTGATGTGTAGGTACGGATATTACAAGAATCACATGAAAAGAGCCAAAAACCGGACAAAAACGAACACGAGAACGGAATGAGTACACAAGAGCCGGGTGTTTATCAAGCTAGGGTCAACAAAAGTCAACCATGGTCAACCTTGGTCAACTCATGTGAAGACAAACCCTTGAAATTACCAAAAGGACCTTGAATGTTAAATCATTTCACCAAAAATCCCTAAACCAATTACACCATTAGTCCTTTATTACTAATGGACTAACGGTCGTTAAGTTAAATATTAATCCTTTGATAATAAAACCAATGAGCCCAATTCCTTTTTCATATATAAAGCCCAAGTCAAACCCGTTTATAAACCTGGTCAAACAAAACAAAGAAAAGAAAAGGGGGCGAATTTGGTTTACTATTCATCCTCCGTCCCCAAATTTTACCCTGCACCCAATTAACCACACTTAAATGAAATTAACCCTTCTAGAAGTGCGTGTGACACGTCTGACACCTAGGGGAGCCACGCTGGCAATCCCACGACATTTGATTGGTTGAAAATCGTGGCACGAGATCTAATGGTCCAAATGATGAGATCAAAGACGGTTAAAGATCAAAGGATGTGATTTAAAGACAGAGGAGCGTCTGAAAGGGCTAGAATGTTCACATCTCAGCTATAAATAGAGGATGCCTCTCACACACAAGAAAGATATCTAGTGTAGAAAATTAGTGTAGATTTAGTTTATTAGTTATTCTTAGTTTAATTGTACTCGTTTTTAGTGTAATGTTTTCAAATTTGATGTAATTTTTCTTTAAAGTCTGTAACCAGTTCATTTATCAATAAAAGTTCAGTTTTATAAATGTTTAAGTTTGATAATGTTTTTACTTAATATTCTTATGGATTAATAAGCTCATTACTATTCAAATAAGCTGTCATAATAACTAAAAAGCTAGTTAAATACTCAGTTAAGCTCTCAAAGCTTAACTGAGCTTATTGTTACTCAAATTCACTCTAAATATATCTTAGCTTGTTTTTAGAAGGGAAGCCAGATTTGGATGGGATTCCAGGACCTTACCAGCTTATCCTAGATAAGTTGGAGCTTGTTGAGTAGCTCTTGGAGCATTTATATAAGCCTTGTTTGTGCAAAGGCTGTTGTAAGTTTCTATTTTACATTTTATAGCTTAAAAATTTCATGTTAGCTTATTTCTGCTTAATATTCGCTTATAATTGTTTAGATTAGTTTATTATTGCTTACAATAGTTGTTTAATGCTTAATATAGTCAATCATTAGTATAAATCTTAGTTTTTATAATTTTGATATAAAACAGTTGAAAAAACCAAAAATATTAGCATTAATTTGTAGCTTATAGTTTCTGCTTATTTGATTGTTGTGCTTTGCTCAAAAGTTCTGTTATAAGCTAATTACCATCTGGTATTTGCAGTTTGATTCTTATTTCTCTATCTTATAAGCTGAAAATGAGTTTAGAGGACTTAAAGGGTGTTTGGCTCATGGCAGTACTAACTTGAGTTAGTACTGTCCAATGCTATTTAGTCCTATAAGTTGATTTTAAATCTTAAATTTAGGTTTATAAAGTTAGGATTTAAGGTTTTTTATTAGGCAAAATCAAGTTTTAATAGGTTTTTGAGTTAATTACTTGAATCAGAGGTCAATACCTCAGATTCATAAGTACTTTGAGCTTAATTTTGTTCTAGCTAGTTTTACTAGTCATTTTGCTCTTGCTTTGGTCTTTAAAGAGTGTTGAAACCAAACCATTAAGGTCTGTGCTTGTTGTTTTAAGATTTGGGTCATTTTGGTCAATTGCATCAGTAAGCCAAAAGGCCTTATGGTCATTTTCAAGCTGAAAATTAAGTTAGTTAGAATTAGAGTTAGATTTTAAAATTTAGTATACAAGTAGTTTATAGGTCACTCTAGATATGTGAGGGCTTAACTTAGTTTTAATAGCTTATTTACTTATTTGTTTTTAAGCCTACATTTTGTCCTTGTCTTTTCATAAAAACTTTAAAAACCAAAAAATAGTGTATCCCGTATAAACAGCTTTTTCAATTGAATTTTCCTTAGCTTTATTGAATTTCAAAATGTTTTTTGATTGTTGTTTTAAGTAGCTCATAGGATAAGCTTTTTAGAAGTATATGCCACTAAGCCATAAGGTTCGAATTAGTTGCTTAAAATTAAGCCCAAAAGTGCCTTATTAGTCTGTTTTCAGTGTTGATTGGACAAAGTGCTTATTTGGCTTTTCTTAGCTAATAGTTTATATTTTTAGCTTAAGTGTTGTTCAGTAATGCTTATTAGAGTAGTTTAAAGGTATTTGTGGCTTAATTAGTTCATGCTTGAGCTTAATCTAGTTTCTTAAGTTAGGTATAAAAGTTAAAAAGCTTTAAGTCATATCTGTCTGTTTGTTTAGCTGTTTTCTAGCTTATTTGTAATTTTAAAAAAAGCTTCCTTCACAAAAAGTGTTTATTTTAAGCTGTTTTATATCTTTGTTAAAAAAGTTTTTGAAAAATAAAAAAAAGGGAACAAGGGAAATCTTGGGTGAGCAAGGCTCGAACCCAAGACCTCAACCTCGTTTAACCCTTTTAAACACACACCAAACCAACTGTGCCCTTGGGACTTTTACGTCTAAGTTTCCTTTCAAATTGTATTTAACACCTTTTTGGCTTTCTTTTATAATAAGCACTTCGAGTGCTGTTTGGATTTTTTCTAGCTTATTCGTTTAAGCAATTTTCTTACTAGTAATTTTCCTGTGTTTTTTAATTGATAAGCAACTTTTGGTAATTTTCTAGGATTTTATTTCAAACTTTAAGTATTTTTCTTGCATTTTATTAGATTAAAAACTTTAAAAAATCATAAAAAATAGAAAAATAATAAAAAAATAAATTTCTTTTTCTGAATTTTTTTTCTATTATTAAGTAGGTTTAGAAATTAAATTTTCATTTGTAGGTCTTAAATTTGATATACTTGCTTGTTAGTTGCGTTTTCTTAAATACCCGTTAACGTTTTTGAGTTTAATTGCTTAATTGCTTAGTCCTTAATTTTCTTTGCATGCTTTATGTGTTTTTATGTGTAGAAATAGAAAACCAATTCAAAAACTTTGAAAACATTCAAATCATTGTCCTAATAAAAACGGGATTTCAATTCATAATTCTTGGGGTATAAACGACCCGGTGAACACTTACCGGTTAAACGTACAATATTTTGTGTAGAATTTTACTTTTAATCTTTGTCCTCAAGGATTATTAGTGAATTTCTTATACTTTGATATTATACGTATATATAATTTGAGCAACGTATCAAATTTTTGGCGCCGCTGCCGGGGAATTGTGTTAAGATTCTCTCGTTTAAATTTGTTGATCGTGACTTGGAGAACCTTTCGTCTCGAAAGTTACGTCTTTTGAAAAAATCAAAAATAAAAAAAAAATAAAAAAAAATAAAAGTAAAAATATTTTTCTTTTTCTTTTTACTATATGTAGAAGATAAATTAATAAAAAAAATACAAAAATATTTGCTCTTCCGAATTTTTTGATTTTTATTGTGCTATCTTAAATACTAAAATACACAAGCAAATTAATTCTCTTACTATAGAATTTGTGAATATCCATTAATAAGTTCCCAATCCAAAGATTCAAAAAAAAGTAACCGTCTTGTGTCACTTACAAAAAAGGCGCACCTCTTTTGTGAAATAAGTTATTAGGAGGGTTGTTCCAAAGAACTACAACCCGAAGGGACAAACGTTTTTAAGGCGATTCGCTCCCACTAGGTCCCCCGCTTGCTTGAAAGTTTCACTTAAGGGAGTTACCCTAAGTTTGTTGATTATTCGGTGAAACAAAAATAATTTTTGTGTATATATTTTCTCTCCTTGTTTGTTTTATCGGTTTTATTTTTGTAGTGCATGCGCACTAGAAATTCCTATTATCCAAATAATTCACCCGTAACCATTTCGAGACGTCGAAATAGAAGACGTGCTCCAAACATAGTTGAACCCGAGCTTCGTACTATCGTTGAAGTTGCACCAATGGCGGATAATCAAACAATGGAAGAGCTACTTCAAGCACCCACGGAAGGGTATGGAGAAGCTATAGTTATACCGGAAATTAATGCGGACCAATTTGAAATTAAGATGAATTTGCTACAATTGGTTTAAGCCAACTGGTATTCGTTATTTTATACATATTTTTTACCATGAAAAACGAACCCAAAAGACCAAAAACATAATAAAAATGCCATATATATGCTTGTTTTTGTGTTTGTACTGTGCAGATACGGATATCAAGAAAAGGACAAAAATAAAGACAAAACCAGACAAAGCCGAACACGAGATTGAAAAGAGCGCGAGAAATCGAGTCCAACGGTGCCCTCGAATTTTAATGTGCCAGACCGTAACCCACTTAACGGGCTGGACCAGCCCATACTTATTATAAGCCCAACAACTACAAGTGCCATTTAATTTGGTGCTGCGTCCCATACATGGCCCATAACAAAGCCCAAATGGAGTGCTTATACTTTTGAAAGTAAATTTGCAATGTGAATATGAAAAAAAAGAAGCAACGAGTGAATTGCACTTTCGAAAGTAGATACAAACAAGCGAGCTCGAGACGAGGAGCGTGTAGCACCACTCTCCATCAACCCCAGCTATATCAACTCTTTTAGACCAATTTAAAATACTATACGACGTGGCAACCAAATGTGTTAAATTCACCAACTCTCAATTCCAATTTGGCAAAGTGATCCAACAGGTCGCCTACAATACAGTGCTTGATAAAGACAAAAAGAATGACATTGTCCTCTACCAACGGGCGGATCCCATCCGAGCCCCCATTTTTCCCTTATCCTCTGATTGGTGCAAGTGATAAAGAAGGATTAGGAACGTAGCCAATATTACATTTTCTACCATCTTCACTTCCCTTGTTTCACCCTTTTAATAAATTTTCATACTCTCCCCCTCCACTTTTGGCTAGTTTTTTTTCCTTTATTATGTTTCCATAGTTAGTTTAAGGAATTTTTGAAGCTTATTTCATAAATGTATTGCTTATTTTCCCATTGATTCTGCGTTTATTGTACTCAACTTTGTCTCAAAATCTTTTTAATATAATGTATAAATTTGGAACATTCGTTTCACTCCTTTGTAGCTTAAACTTCGTTAATGAAGTTGTTTTGGTGAGCTTATTTCAATAAGCTAAATTTTGGGCTTATATCTCGTCTATTATTTTCAAAAGATTTTAAAAAAACTATAGAAAAATTACTCTAAAAGCTCCCTTGTTTGAGTTCATTCGATTCACTTTTAAAAAGTGTTTTTTAACACTTTTCGAATAATAAAATGTAATAAGCTCGAAAATAGCATATGTTTAGTGTTTATTTCATTTTTAAATTTAGGTTATAGAACAAATTTTACTTAAGATCTCGTTCAGCTTATGTGGCTTTTATTTTGTATTCATCTTATTTGTGAATTAAATTTGAACTTATTCAAGTCGAAGTGGAGTGAGTATCGCGAGAGAGAGCAGTTTAGCTCATAGCATTAGTTGGAAGTTAACGAGGTTATTTGTGAGATTTCTTTATAGTGAAAATTCATTTGACTTGTTTTTAGTTTTAATAAGTTTTTGTCTCTATTGGATAATAATCGATTTGAGCCATTCCGTTCACTAGGCGTAATAGTTAAATAAAGAGTTTAAAACCGTTGCTTGCTCTAAGAGTTTCAATTTAATTTTAGAGATGAGATTGATTCTATTTTAACATATTAAAGTTGTAGGATTAGTTTTAAAAAAAAACTTGTGAAAAATTGTCATATTCTCGACACTCTATCGGTTCACTTTCCACTGAATTGGGCTACGATATAGTTTACCAGGGCCACGTTGGTTAGTTGGATTGTAGAATTCATTTTTATATAAGGCCCACTTTTTTGAGTTGTGAATTTTAATTGGCCGATGGATAATTTAGGAAAGATTGTGCTACAGTTGGACTATAGAATGACTTTAGAGCCAATTTGGTTAAATTAATTTGAATTTGCATTTGTAATAGTTACTAGTTAAAATCTAGCTATTTTATTTTTTCCTGACTTTTGGTACCAGTTCTAACCTCATGAGGCGTGGACTAAGAGTTTATTTTAGCTAGACCGAACTTTATTAGTTTGTTTTAAAGTTAAATAAAATCATCGGTGTAGGTATTCATTTATTTGCGGGTCTCCATATTTGTTCCACTTTCTCTCTCTCCTTTTTTCAATTAATTAGGTATTATTTTATATTTTATCATTTTATAATATGCTTGATTTTATGCCGATGCTTTAGTGTAGAATTATTTTAAAAGGCTAGGTTAAATTCATTAGATGAGTAGTGGAGTAGATTTAGTAGTGCTTGTTTAAGTGATTAGTGATTTAGAATTTAGGTAGAGAGGCGAGGGTTTTAAAAAGATTAAAAAAATAGTTTAGTCATGAAGTAATGTTCTTTTTCGGATTTACATTCCTGTCATTTAGTTTTTAATGCAATTTAATTTCTTGTCATGATATTTTTACAGCAGTTCATTTTACTTGTCATTTAATTTCGTTAAACCTAATCCCGCACGTTAATGAACATTTTCACGTCCACTTATGTCAAAATTTAGTCATTTATATTTTTAGATCATTTTTAGTATAATCTTGTAGTTTTAAATATTAGTTTAATTTTTAGTATAAAAAATTAGTTTAAAACCAAAAGTTTAGCTTCCCTTTTATATGCTTTTCCTTTTAGTAGACTTAGAAAACCAAATCAAAAACTTTTATGCTATTCCAAAAAGCTCGATTTACAACTTGAACGAAAATTCCCTGATTCCATCTCTTGTCGTAGGAACACAGACCCCGGCGAGGTATTTGAGATATTACTTTGGTTTAAAAGTAAATTTCTAAGACTTGGCCTAGCCCACTGAAAAATACTAGTACTGTTAGCATATAATTGTTTCTAGTCCTAATATAGTATGTAAGCGAACGATATGAGGTTGGATGGGGGAGGGGGTGGGAGCTGATACTATGGGCGGCGGGTGAGATCGGGGGGTAGTGTAGGGGGGTTGGGTGGGGGATGGCGGGTATTGGGGGGGGGAGGAGTCGTGGTGAGGTGTGGCGAGTTGGTCGGGGTGGTGTTAGGTTTGGGGGTGCTAGGAGGATCCGGAGGAAGGGGCTGGAAGGGACTCAATTGTGATCAGTTATCAGGTATGCACTGTTGAGAGTTATCGGTAGGATAGGTTGGTTTTGAGAAAGGTGAACAGTTTCACTCTCGGGGGGGTTGGGGTGTGGGGGGGGGGGGTAATCTTATAGCGTCACCATAACTCATTTTAACAATTTCAAAAAGGCGATTACCTCAACGATTGAAATTTAGGATGTGCCGAATGAATGTGATTAAACTCATGATTATTTCATAGTTCACATCGAGGGAGCCGCTAGAGTTTGATACGATAAAAACCGTCCTATTTCAATATTTTGACGTGAGAGTGGGATGATCCTTGTGAAAATAAATTTCGTGAATCAATTTTATTTATTTTCTTTTTATCTTATTCCTCCCTCCTCTCGAAGACCAACCAGACCCACCCCCCCCAAGAAATGAAATATCTGATTTACTCAAAAATTCAAGGAGACATTTGGAGAGGCATGGGAACGTCTTTAACAGGAAAATGCTTAAGAGCATGCCCCACGACAATTTAACGGAGTTAAAGCCCATATAGATACTGTCTATAATGGTTTAAACTTGAATGATCAAGACTCCTTGAATGCCGCGGCGTGTGGAAAACCTTTTGGAATACAAACTACCGAAGGCCTTGAACATAATTGAGAAACAAATCGGAAAGTTTGTTTTCACTAAAACAAATCGAATGTATCCTCAAGGCGTGAATACGAATTCTAAGGAAAGTTCTAGTAAGACGGATGAAAGAATTGATAAGCTTGCAGACCAAATTTCGCCCTTATAAGCTTAATGGGCCAAAAAGGTGATAAAACAATAATGGGTGCAAAGAATGACGAAATAGCTATTGTAGCAGAGTTGGTTTAGTGTGTGTTGTGTTGAAATGCTTGGATGAAGGCGGTTATAGGTCCCGTGGTACGAGCCATTGCCACCTCGAGGGCGAGTCCCACATATTCCCCAATGTTTTTGTTTTTGCCATTTTTTAATAACTATTTTAAATAAAACTAAGATAAGCTAAAACTAAGATTTAATAAGCTATAAGCAATCTATGACTACCCTAATAAGCTGGAAATAAGCAACGAACTAAAAGCAATAAGCTCAGAAATCAAATAAGCACTTAATCTAAACCAAATAGTCTAAACTAGTAACTTTGAGCTTATTTTTAAGCACTCTAATGGAACCTTATGAAAATCTAGCTTATACCTATGGAAAGCTTAGTCTAAGCTCTATCTAAAACTTTAATCAAAAAGGAGTTTGAAATCTAAATAAGCTATGAAAAGACTCAATGAAAAAGCTACTTGCTATTTAACTTTGTTTTTGGTTTTTCTATGAAAAGACTCATAAGCTAAATCCTGGACCTAATAAGCTACAAACTGCTTAAAACTACCTTAACTAACAATTTTAAGCAAGATTTAAGCTAGAAAACTAAAGCTATAAGCTAAAATTCTCAAATAAGCACTTGATGAAAACTGTTAACTAAACAGTCCCTGGAGGCAATTTTAAGCTTAATTTCAAATAAGCAAATGGATCCTTGTGGCAAAGAGACTTGTATTTATAGAAAGCTAAACCAAAAGACTATTTAAATCAGCTTTTAAAACAAAGTTTGAAAATCAAATGACCAATGAAAAAGTCAATTAAAAACTGCTTATTACACCTAGTGTGCTGAGTTAACTTTTGGATTTTGAAAAGACAAATTGCTAATTTGTAAGCTAAAAACAGATTACCAAATAAGCTTTTTAGACTAAAATAAGTTCAAACAAATGAAGATTAGCCTAAAATCTACTAGTATACTAAAAATTAAAAGCTAATTTTATCTTTAACCTACTGAATTTTGAGCTGGATTTGGCCTTTTAGCTGTTTTTAGAATACTGATGCATTTGACTTTCTTAAATCAAAACTCAAAACCTGTAGTGCATACTAAAGGACATGTATTCTACACTTAATAGACACTAAAACTAGAACAAAATGATTAACAAAAGTAGCAAGAACAAACTAGAGCTCAAAATGCATATTAATCTGAACCTGTGATCACAGATGCTAACAACTACTAACAAACTTTTGAAAACTTGATTAAATCTAACAAAGACCTTAAAATCTAATCCTATAAACCTTAATATGATATTTAAAATTAATCTAAAGGACCAAATGGTCTCAAGCAGTACTAACTTGAGTTAGGCCTGAACTAAACACCCCTTTAAATCTCTTAAATACATATTCAGCTTATAAAAATGAGAACTAAGGATCAAACTTCAAATACGAGATAATATTAAGCTTATTGTAAACTTAATGAACAACGTTTTCATAATCAAATAAGCCTGAACAATAAGCTAATACACTATGCTAATATTTTTGGTATTTTTAACTGTTTTAAAACTAACACTTGCAGATTAAGATTTAAGCTAGAATTTAAACTAAATAAGCACTAAACAAAGATAATAAGCAAGTTTAAGCTAAAATTAACAACAATAAGCTACTAACAATCAGTTTAATCTATTATGCAGATTACTACTAAGATTATAAACAGACATGAAAGTAAATAACAAAGGAAAAGAGGAGAGTACCTCCACCTCAGCTAAACATAGGTGAGTTGCTCTTAATAGAGCTTATTAAAGCAGCTTAAGCTTATCTCCAATACCTAGTCTAATCCTAAAGCTTGACCCTCAAGCACTAATACCTACTTGAATTCTATAAGCAGCCATCCAATTCCATTTAGAATTCAAGTATTTGATAAGATTTTAGTAGCTTAAGAGTAGTATGAGCTTATGAAACAGTTTATAAGAGCTTTTGAAATATAAGAACACAAATAGTGATAACACATTTTGCAAAATAAACAAAGATTTCATTGAGTAAAAAGTTGAGTACAATACTTTGAAATTGAAGTTACATAGACTGAAAACAGGATTGAATTACATTAAAATGAAAATTACATAAGCTAAATTACAAGTTACATAAAAAGCTACTAAAAAGTACTCACTATCTAACAGTTTTCCGTGTGTGAGAAGGGCCCAATTTATAAGAGCTAAATGAAGCTTCTAGGTCTTCAGGTTGGTTAAACGCTCCTCTGATCTTCACCTTTGATTGTTAACTGATTTTGGCATCTTAAACTTGGACCCTTAGATCAAAATGTCACACGGATTGCCAGCGTGGCAATCCGTGGTTTGATACACCTTTTGTGCTTCTTTTAGCCTTGATCTAGTGTAAATAATCCTTTTTCGTATGCTTGTTTGATTACCACGTGTCATTCCATTGCATATCTTGACCAATAAGAGCCTTTGAGGTGACGATTTAATGCTGACTCATTGCTTAGTACTTGGAATCTTTTTTTGGCCACATCAATTGGGATTTACCCTTTGTTTTTGATGCAGGGTTAATTAAGGAGGATGATGAACAGTAAAAACGGGTTTTCTCGCCCATTTTCTTTCCTTTTTATAACTTTGTTGTTTGACCCGGGGCTAATAAGGGTTGACTTGGGCCCGGGTTTATAAAAG
>BQNB010095163.1:0-25936 GCA_026074375.1 Tanacetum coccineum
TTCAAAAGATGCTCTTGTATTTAATTTCAAGATTCATGGTGCATTTGGTTTAGGTTTAGGCGTCTAATATAAGGAGGGGGGGATATGAATGAAATTTTTGGATTAACAATATGAGATGGACGATAACTAAAGTTTACACAAAAAGATTTCGTGTTTCTGGGGTTCTATTAAGTCAAAAACGTGAAAAACGCAATTTAGACAATAAAGCGTAAAAATAAATACCGGGAGTGATCGTAAACTATGAAACACTTAGAAAAGATAAAATAACTCATATAATATCTAAACTAATCAAATTCGAAGCCGGAACGCGTCCGATGACGTTTTTTAGATTTACGGGTGTGATATATATATATATATATATATGACTCGCCGCATTGCTCTTCCAAGCCCTTATTCCCAAGTTACCTTAACTAGTTCTACGCGCCTGTTTGTAACGGACCCTCTGCCTTTAGCTACAAATAAAGACTCTCAAGAATTATGGGACTGTCTTAGAGGTCTGAATCCTTTGGATAGTGGTCAGGAAGATACCTTTAATCCCTAAACACACTGGCAGATCACCTGGCAGTGCTTGGCCTTTGATGGCTTTGATAGTCTTGAAAATAATGTAGTATTCCGGGAGGAGCATTTCCACCTTGCTATCCCCCAAAGAGAGAGGCTTTCTCGAATATTTGTTTCAGTGCGCCCATGCGAGCGATGAGCCAAGTTGCGTGATTCGCAGTTTATTATACTATAGAATATATCATAAAAATATAATACTTTTAAAAGAGTATTTAAGAAAATTACCAAGTTACCCTTGATAAAATTCACTCTCAAAAATATATATAATATAATATAAAATACGTATATTAAACCGGGTAAGTATGATCACCCGGGTCGTTTTCCCCAATGAATAGTGAAATTGAAACCACGTTTTAAGTTCGGATCCTGATTTGAATGAAGCAAAGAAATTTGGTTTGGAAAGATATGAAAATACAATTAAATTGAACAATTAAACAAATACGGAAATGCAACTATAAAGCAAATTGACTAAGATTTTACCCTAAAAATGTAAACTAAAATTTTACTAAATTAAGAAAAAGTGAAGAAAATTATTAAAAATAAAAGCCCTAATTTTAATCTTTTTATAAAAGTTTAATTAAACTAATTACAACTTAAACCTAATTACTAATTAAAACTATTAAACTTAATTAACTACTTAACTAAGGACTAATGTCGTAAAGACCTAGGAAACTAACGGGTGAACTGACAAGCTAACGGAGGGACCAACTTAGTAAACTACTAAATCGAAAAGTTACACTTTCTACCCTGAGAATCTACCCCGATAACAAATAAAGTCCAATAAGCATTCGAAATTTTAAAGAGCTTAAAATGAAAAATTCAAAGAAGCAAAGTTGTTAAGGAAGCTAGAGGGAACAAAATTAACAAAAGCACTATGGTCTGAAATTCAAAGATAAGCTCTAAAAAGAGCTTATCAATAAGCTGTTACAGAAACTAGGGGTTTGGGCTATGTTTTACTAAGACAGCGATAAAATGCTCAAATAAAGCTTAAATCTAAAAAGGAAAAGTGATCTAGAAAGCTTATGATGTGCTTATTCTAAAAATGAAAAGAAATTAAAGCTTAAACTACTTTTATGCTACTGAAATTGATTATGAACTAAGCAAACTCAGGAAATAAGCAAAGTAACACAAATTCCAAATGAGCTAAAAGGATTAAAAAGCTAAACTAGACTCTAAAATTTTAAGGACTTATTAAACTTACTTCTAATCTATCTAATTAAGCTAGAAAATCTAGACCCATAAGCTAAATTAACAACTTCAAATCCTAAGGTTTCTAAGTACTGTTTTTGGAGTTTTCAGGTTTTTTATGACTTTTGACAGCTAAATTTAACTAGGAAAATAAGCTAGAAATTGCAAATTAAGACTTAAAATCTATTAAGCTATATTAAAACTCAAATCCTACTGAATTTGATAAGCTAAATCCTAAAATTACTGTTTTTAAATTAAGCTAAGAACACAGCAGTACTAACTGAGGTTAGTACTGCTAGTGTAAAAGTTCAGCAGTACTTACAAGTGAAAGTACTGCTGATGCAATTTGACTTTTAAGAACAAAATAAGCTATGAAATAAGCTAGATAATGAAAACTAAAACTAAATTCTTAATAAGCTAAAACTAAACTTAATCCTACTGAAATTCTAAGCTAACAGTACTAACTTATGGTTAGTACTGGTAGTGTAAAGTATCAGCAGTATTAACTTATGTTAATACTGCTAGTGCAAATTAAGAGTGCACTAAACCAAACACCCCTTAAAAACTATGACAGAATTTGAGAAAAGCTTTTAAGAGAAATCTAATGAACAAATACTAAATACCAGATAAAAACTAGCTTAAAACAAACTTAACAATCATGATTAAACAACTGAATAAGCAAAATTCTAAGATCTTAACTAATTAAACTAATGTTTTTGGATTTTATGAGTATTTATGACAGAAATTAATAACTAATGATCTATAACTATTTAAGCAAAAACAGATAAGGACAAACAACTAATAAGCAATATAAGAGATATTTAAACACTAATAAGCAAAGAGAATAAGCAAATAAGCAATATTAAGCATATAAGCAATAACTAAGCAATTAAACTGAAATTAGAGAAGAATGAAAAGAGAAACTTACTTAATCCTTTAGCTAAACAAAAGGAACCAATAATGGCAGCTACAAGCTCCCTAGCTTATTAATAAGCTAGGGTATAAGTCCTTGGGATCTCTTCCAAGTTAAGATCCCCTTCCAAAAAGCTCTAATCCAATTAGATCCATAATAGATTTAACTGATTTAAGGTTTAAGTAAGATTAATTCTGAATTCAAACAGCTCTATTTCAGCTTATAGACTGAAAGAGCTTAATATGAGCTTATTAGCTTATTGAGACAATTTAGCTTATTAAGAGAACTTATGACTTTAAATGAGAGCTTAGAAATGAGATTTAAAACACTAAAGACTGAATTTCATCAATTAAAAAAAACTGATTACATTACTTGAAATAGGAAAATTACATTAAAGAGAAATACGAATTTTTTGCTACACTAAAAAATTACTAAAAAAAACTAGATAAAAAAGAAGACTCTCTGTGTGTGTGAGAATGAGGCCTATTTATAGTGCCAAGCTGAAGCTTCTAGGATCTCTTGCTCTGCTCTTCAAACTTTCAATCCTGGCCAATCATTTCTTCAATCATTTGAGCTTCATTTGTGGCCGTTTGATCAAAATGTGGACACCTGAAGATTGCCAGCGTGTCATTCCATTGATGTGACGTTTGTGCTTCTTTTGTGAGTGTTTTAGTACAAAAACCCACATAAATTTGTGCTTTCACCATTGTTGACGTGGCCTTTGATTGGGAGAGGTTAAGTAATCCCTTGATAAAGACTGATTTATCCCTTCATTTGTGTTAGAGAGCTCATGAATTGACCTAAGCACCCTTTAATTTGGAAAACCCCTTTGATTTACCCTGGTTGGTGAAACGGGGAAGATGGGTGAATAATAACACCTTTGGCGCCCTTATTTCGACAATTAAAACTGTTAGGGTTTGGCATTTTGACTCTTTCAGTCCCTCTCTTTCTTTTCCCTTTTTTAAGTTATAAATAACTTTCGGGATTTGCAAGATTGGCCCTTGAGGCTTCATAAAAGAGGAAATGACTAGGGATTTGGCTTCGGCTTTGTATCTTTGGCTTCTTTTTGAACTCTTCTGATTCTCGTGTCCGTGTTTGCTTGCTTTTGACTGTTTTCTTGTGATTTTTGACTTATCCATACCTGCACACACAAAACATAAATACAAGCATATTTTTGCCATTTTTGGTCTGTTTTGGGTTTAATTGGGTTATTTTAAGTATAAATGGATATGTGTATTCTACACTTATCATGGACCATTAAGAAATTCCGTTTTCACATCCATCGGATAGATTAGAAAATACTTTTATGCTGCGTAGGCAACAAAAATCCAAACTGCTTCTAAGCGAGCAACTGGTGCAAATGATTCTTCAAAAAACTTAAATTTGAAATTCAAATTTTCCCCCTAAAATAGAAGGTTCCATAATAGATACAACCTTCCCCACAAAAAGACAAAATGAGGAGCGTAGTCTACGGGGCGGCCCCCTTATAGGCCTGGTGGCCCCCAGATATATATGGGACCGCCCTCAGTGACCTTTGAGTTTTGCTGCCTATAAATACTGCTCCATTCCTAGAAGAAAAACACACCTCTTAGCATGAATATTTTCAATTAACTTTCTCTCTCTATATAAAAATTCTTCTTTCTCTCATCCTAAATTCTCTTGAATCACTAACATTCTTGATGTCTTGTTTCAAAGTGATCTATTCTCTTCTTCTCATCTCTTCTTTCTAAATTCAAAAATGATTGCAAGAGAAGAATCATTGTATGTTCTCACCGAAGTAAACGAATTGTTATGATAGTGAATTTATCTTCCATAAAGTCATGTATTCTAATCTAAGTAACAGATTATATTTCTATATGATAAAATTAAATTTTGTAGTAATTAGGTAGTGAAATTCTCTGGGAATAGGATGTAAAATCTGATAGTGTAAAGATACATTGTTAAAAAAATTTGAAAGTATAATAGTGGAAAAGTTGTGAAAAAAAGATGGAATAAGAATAGATGGTTAATAAGTAAACGAAAATAAGTAAGGACTACGACACATTTAAAAAAAGAAAAAAAAAAAACTAATAAAAGAAGATACTAAAGTAACAAGAAAAAAAAATTAACATAATAAAAAAAAAAAAAAGAACGACACGATAGTAAAACGCTCTGTTTTCTTCGCAACAGTGAACAAAAAGAGAAAAAAAGTTGAACTAATGAATTAATATAAAGAAACAGATCAGATTGAAAAGATTACTAACTGGTAATAAGCTAGGAAATAAAAAATAAAAAACAAAAAAAAAAAAAAAAATTAAAAAAAACAATCGACAAAAAGGAATGAGAAATAAGAAAATAGGAGCATGAAAAAAGAGAAATCTTCTAGTAAAAGCATAAAAAAATAACACATAATGAAAAAGACCAAATCTTAAGAAAAAAATAATTAGGAAGAAAAAATAATCTTAGGAGTAATAGATTGTATCACTATGCATATATACAATCAACAATAAACAAATATTTATAATAATTTAAGATTTATAAATGAAGTGTTATTGAAATAGAGCATATAAATAGTATATTAGATACTAGTAAATAATACTTCTTAGTTGAATTACAATAAATTGTTGATATGAGGATAAAAAAAATCATGCATGTAAATCAACCGCGGAAACTAAAAATAGTATTATATAATGAAAATCGACATAGAACTTTATAAAACGAATTATACAAAAGTAGAAATAATAAAAACTCAAAAACCATAGTTAAAACATATATCAACACACAAAAAGAACACAAAACAAACAAAAAAATTCTTTTCTAATGTTTCCAATAAAAGAAACAACGCCAGTAAAAAAGACTATTAAATTTTAAAGAAAATATAAAAAATTAACAATCCTCACTATAAATCTATCAATGACCGAGAAAAAAAAAAAAAACATTACAAAGAACCAAATTAACTAAAACAAATAAACAATATAGAGTAGAAAAATATAAAGAGCACATACATCGTACGATTAGTTAGTAATACTTAATATTGAAGTTTTTTATAAAAAATCTCAAACTAAAAGATTATTTCCATATTGAACACTAATGACTCAACAAAAATAGGATCTTGACCAATAATGTTTTATGAAATACGACAAAAACAATACAAAAAAAAAGTTGAAGAATAAGAGTTTATGCAGAACAGATAGTATCGCTGCATTCTAGTGTTAAGGCATAGATTAAGCCAACAAAATACCAAAATACCAATTATGTAGAATAAAAAATAAATGCATTGTTATACTGTAACATAAAAGAGGCTCATTTATTTAATTCAAATGGAGAAATAAATTCAACTATATTTTCCTGAAATTGACACATTACCGATAGTATAAATAGAAATGATTCCATTTTTAAAAAGTCCTTTATCGTTAATTGTAGGTGAAGACATACTTTATAACTATGTACAACTATGAAAACTCACTTGTCCATCAATTAAATAGATGATTGGACTATAATGACTACTTTCGCTAAATAATGTGAAAAGAAAGTCAATACACTAAAAATACAATAACACAATCGACAAAATGAAATATAAAATCAGCAGTCAATAGAGAATATTTATAAAAGGCGCACTACACAAGAAAAGAAAGCAAAAATAGGAAGAATAAAATCACCTTAATGTAGAAAGAACTATCCAAGAAAAAAAAAAACCTTATACAGAATATTATTCAGTAACAGCATATATGGAAACTAAAGCTCTGTACAAACTCAAGAATTGTCAATGCTTCAAACATAGAAATATAAGGAATATCTCACAAGGTAAAGAATAATCTAAGCTAAGTAATAGGCAATTTAGAATGATATTAATTAATAGAAATACAAAAGCAACCCCTCCATGAATAGACTAAAATAACGCATAGAAATAGATAAACCAAAAACACATTAGATGGGCAAAACTGGCCAAAAAATTTACAAAGTTTAATAGGGTTGGTGAATATACAGTTAGGCATATCACAAACAATATACAATTCTAAATAAAACAGCAATTAAGAAGTGAAACTATAATTAAGAAAATGGAAAAACCTCACATTAAGACAAATTGTATGCTATAAGATAATTAAAGCACACACAAACAATAAAACATTAGATGACAGAAAACGCCCAATGAGTACCTTAAATTACCAGGGTGTAGTGTAAGATGAAAAGTATTGAACAATATAAGATTTGACATTATAACACAACATAATTATATGCTCAATAAGAATCTAAGTATGGTAGTATGTGTAATTCAAATACTTTTAATAGTCCTCAAGATTCATATCCATGAAAGAACAAGTTGTAGTAGATAATAAACTTGAATAAAACTGAAGAATCAACTATTAGTCTTCTCCTCTCTTCTTCTAAGTATCAAATCTCTATTGTAATTATTTTGTAATTGTGTGATTCGGATTGTGTGTAAATCTGATAGTGTAGATCTTGTGAGTATATAGTGATTGTGAAGTGGTAGATTGGTTATAGCTAAGATTAGGACTCGACATTTAGCTTAGTGTCAGAAAATAACTTAAGCGACGTGTAAACGGTTTTCTTCGCCTGAAGGGAGCTTGTTGACATAGTGAAAGTTCGAGTAGGATACTCGAGGAATGGAGTAGGGCGAAAAAGAGCTTCGTAGCCGAACCACTATAAATCATGGTATCTTGGTTTGATTGTTCCTTCTCTCATCTCTTTATATTGTTATGATTGTTATTTAGCATTAGTTTAGATATTTACTTTGTTGATTCATATTGTTGATTGGTTGAACATACAACTCGAATCTATGTATTTTGAAAGCAAACTTTTAAAACGTAAAACAAACCTGTAAACTATTCAACCCCCACCCTTTCTAGTTTCCATAAACGCCATTAGCATTATTAAGAATTAAAATTCATCCCTTAATCATCAACCGAAAAACATACAAAAATTCATCTTAGGAATAGGCATACATGTGTGTTAGTACTTTTTGAGTTTTACTCAACTAGTTTTCCTATTGAACCTAGACCATAGGATCTCCAATTTTGCTAGAATAGGTTTCTGCAGAGTAGTCGCTCATTGTGTTGGCTTTAAGCCCATACCCCTTTATGTAAATATGACTTGTTCTCTACAAAGGCCTTTTTTTCAAAGGATCAACAATATTTTCCTTTGACCTTACGTAGTTAATAGAAATGATTCCATTTTTAACAAGTCCTTTATCGTATTGTGGTGACGTCTTATATGTCTTGACTTGTCATTATAGATGTGATTCTTTGCTCTAGTAAGAGTATCCATACTATCACAATGTATACATACAGCAGTCATAGGTTTTGGCCACAAGGGAATACCCTCTATAAAGCTTCTAAACCATTCAGCTTATTCAACAGCTTTGTCTAAAGCTACAAATTCTGCTTCCATAGTTGATCTGGTATTCACAGTTTGTTTAGATGATATTTATGATACAGCAACCCCTCCAAGTGTAAAAACATAACCACTTATGGACTTGCCTTCATTATGGTTGGAAATCCAGTTGGCATCACAATATCCTTCTAACACTAGAGGATATTTAAGAAATGTAACCCATAAGCCATTGTATGCTTAAGATATTAAAGCACCCTAACTAGTGCAAACCAATGATCTTTACCAGGGTTGTATGAGTATTGACTAAGTCGACTTACACTATATGCCAAATCTAGTTGTGTATAATTCATTATATACATCAAGCTTCCTAGAACTTGTGTATAATGTAACTGAGATACACTTTGTCTTTTGTTCTTCTTTAGTTGAACCTTAGGATCAAAGGGAGTTACAATTAGTCTATCATCATAGTGCCCAAATTTCTTAAGGGTCTTCTCAATGTAATGAGATTAGGTAAGGATGTATCCATTGGAATTCTTTTGAATTCTTATACCAAGAATAACATCAGCTTCTCCCATATCTTTCATATCAAATGAAGAATAAAGAATTTTCTTGATTTGATTAATAACATCTATATTTGTTCCCATAATCAATGTATCATCCACATATAAACAAATAATGACAAATGCACTTTTTTATTGTTTAACATAAACACATTTAACATATTCGTTTTTTTAAAGCCGTTTGATAAGAGGGTGTTATCAAACTTTTCATGCCATTGCTTTGGAGCTTGTTTAAGACCGTAAAGAGATTTAACCAGTTTACAAACCTTATGCTCTTGACCTATGACAACAAACCCCTCAGGTTGTTGTATGTAGATTTCTTCATCTAATTTACCATTTAAGAATGCAGTCTTCACATCCATTTGATGTATAATCATGTTGTGAATTGTTGCTATAGCAATCAATGTTCTTATAGAGGTTATCCTTGTAACCGGTAAATAAGTATCAAAGAAATCTTGAACTTCTTTTTGACGGTATCCTTTGGCCACTAAACGCGCCTTATACTTCTTTATGGTACCATCAGGTCTTATTTTCTTTTTGAAGATCCACTTATGGCCTATTGGTTTATCTCCTGAAGGTAGATCAACCAAGTTTCATGTATTGTTATGCACAACAAAGTCTATTTCACTCTGAATAGCCTCTTTCCAATAAGGTACTTATGATGATTCCATAGCAGTTGACTCGCTTGTTCTTACACCTTGTTATATATAAATAAACATAGACATCTATAAATACACAACAAGGGATCAGAAATCACGCGAGATCAAGAAAACCGGAAGCAGTATAGAGTGTTCTCGGGTCGTTATGTCCCAACGAGGCTAGAAATGGATTATCGAAGAACGATTGATGATTGGTGTTTGAATGTAACAAGGAATGTTTGTGAATTAATACTGAAAGCAAATGCACATAAAAATTAAACAAGAACATAAACTAGAATAAGCATAAAAGCTAGAAATAGCAAAAACACTTAAAACTTTTACGCAAAGGCACAAATAAGCTCTAATTAGCTTAAGACAGACAAATAAGCTAATCTAAATCTAAATAAGCAAATTAAGCATGCAATTAAGCTAAATTAAACAAGAGAAACACAACAGTACTAACAACAGTACTACCAGTATTAACTACCAGTACTAACTTAAAGTTAGTACTGCTAGTTATAAGTTAGTACTGTTAAGTTAAGGTTAGTACTGTTAGCCTTAACAAAACACAATTAAACAGGAAATAAGCAAATAAGCTAAAACAGGAGGTTAACTACCCAAAATAAGCACTTAAGCATAAGAATAAGCAACCAGAATGGACTATAATGATAAATAAGCTAGAAAACTAAAACTGATTAACTCTTAAAATTATTTTGAAAAGACAAATAAGTTCTACTGAAAACAGTATACTAAAATAAGCTTAGTCTACTCTAAAAATCTAAAGAAATCTTAAACAAGCTGAAATAATAAGTTGATAAGCTAAAATGACCAACCAGTACTAACAGTTAAGACTAACAGTACTAACTTGGAGTTAGTACTGGTAGTGTTAAGTTAGTGCTGTTCCTAAAATGAACTAGCAGTACTAACTAACAGTTAGTACTGCTTGTTGAGAGTTAGTACTGTTCTGAGAATGAACTAGCAGTACTAACTTGGAGTTAGTACTGCTTGTTCAAAACAGCCTTTAACTTTTCCAAAAATCATTTTTATTTCAAACTAATTAAAAACAGATTAACAACTAACAAAGTAAAACACTTATAAGCAATTTTCAATCCATAATAAGCACTTAAGATAGCATGAATTAGTCTAGCAGTATAAACTTAAAACCAACAGTTGTATTAAGTAAACTAGCAGTTCTGCAATAGATAAGTAAAGTAAGAAAAAGAGAGACTTACTACACCCTTGCTCAAAACAGGGTCAAACAATGAATCTACAAGCTCTAGCTTGCATAGAACAAGCTAGTGAGAGTCCATAAGCCCATCCAAAACTGGCTTATCATCCATAACATAAGCTGAGGTATATTTGAGAGTGATTGGTGTGATATTCTCTTAACTACTTAACCTTTTAAGTTCACTTAGTTAAAACAGTTTGTAAACAAGCTGTATTGAGAGCTTTTGAACATAAAACAACTCAATTCAGAAACATAACACTTGGGATTATAAAGTGACTTTAAAAACTCAAACTTGCATTAAAACTTGAAAGTGTTACAAGCTGAAAGTAAAAACTGTAAAGAACTGAAAATAAGCTAAGTTAAATTAAAAACTAAAAACTAGATTCTAAGATAGATTATGATGCCTCAAAGGCTTACAAGAAGCTCTATATATAGCCGAAGTATTGGACTTGCATCTTGTGCTTCTTTGGAGAGATAAAACCAAGTGTGCTAGTTGTGTGAGGAGAATCTAGAGCAAATCCCAGCCTTTGATTTCTTTTGAGCTTCTTTGGAGACAATCTCAGCCATCGAAGTGCTTTGGGAATGGAGAGGGATTGCCAACATGGACTTTATAAAGTAGGGTGGATGATGGAGTGTTGCAGGGGAAGTATGGGAGCAAAAACAGGGTGCGGGCTGGTTTTGGTATTGGCGGGAGAAAAGTTATACAAGTTGGGCTGTGACAGAGAGAGGTTGAAGATGATTAAGGGAATGTTTGGTTTGTGTACAAGAAAAGCCCCTCCACTTCTTTCTTCTTTACATTTCCTTTTTCCCCTTTCTTTCTTTTATAAATGAACTTTTCCAAATTTGCATAATCAGCCCTTGTCTTTGATTCCTTAATATAACTTAGGGTTTTGGCATTTTTGACCCCTCAAGTTATATTTTTCTTTGCTTTTTCTTCTCGGAGTTGACTTGACTTTGATTCGACTTCGTTTTCACATACTTTTCCATCTCGTGTCCGGTTTTGTCGCTTTTTGCTTGGCTTTTCGTCTTTTTGTGAGATATCCGTTTCCTGCACAATACAAATGCAAACATACAAATACAATGTATTTTTGGTATGTTTTTATTCTTTTAAGTTTGTTTTAAATGGAAAATGGTATGTGTAATTAAGCACATACCAAAATCCCCCAAACTAAGATGATACGTGCCCCACGTAATGCTATGAAGTAAGCACTCGAGAAACCAAAAATCTCAAATCCTCTCGACTAATAACTTGGAAAGTAGCCAAGCGTTTATCAAAGGGAATAAAAGAATCAATAGCCTCGACAAGTCCCGGTTCTCACCAATTTTTATATATTTAGTCCGTATCTTGTTCTGAAAGCAGTCTTAGAAATATCTTCATCCCTGACTCTCAGTTGATGATAGCCTGATCTTAAGTCAATCTTCGAGTAGACACTCAAACCTTAAAGTTGGTCAAATAAGTCATCGATCATGGGTAATGGGTAACGATTCTTTATGGTAAGTTTATTCAACTCCCAGTAATCGATACACATTCTGAAAGATCCATCTTTCTTTTTGACAAATAAGACAGGAGCTCCCCAGGGTGAAGTACTTGGTCGGATAAAACCTCGGTCTGCTAACTCTTGAAGTTGGTTAGATAGTTCCTGCATTTCTGAAGGAGCTAATCTATAAGGTGCTCGGGCTACAGGTGTCACTCCTAGAATTAGATCGATTTGGAATTCTACTTGGCGAACGGGAGGAAGGCCATGTAGATTTTCAGGAAAAACTTCTAGGAATTCCCTGACTACTGGGATATCTTCTAGTCTTTTCTCGTCTGCCTTCTTTTCCATTACTTGGATTACGAAAACTTGACAACCTCGGGATATATATCTTTCGGTTTTTATACAGGATATGAGATTTAGTCGGGTTTTACTTTGGTCACCTCGGATGATCAAAGTTTCACCATTGATTGGGATGTGGATGACTTTCTCGTCACAAATAATTCTAGCATGATACTTGGATAACCAATCCATACCAATGACGACGTCAAAACTATCGAGTTTGATTGGCATAAGATCAATTTCGAAAGGTTGGTTTAACAAAGTCAGAGTTGCACCCTGAATAACGGTGTTTGTGCTTACTTAGATTTTCGTCAAGCACATTTTGATATTGTAAAAGGTATCTATTGTAATGGGTGGAATATTTAGCATAGAGGCAAGAGATATGGATACGAAACTTTTATCGGCTCCAGAATCAAATAATACTCTAGCTAGATGTTGGTTTAGAAGGAACATACCCGTGACTACGTTCGGGTCTTGGTGAGCATTCCTATCCCTCAACATGTAGGCTCTTCCCTGGGCATTGTTGTTGGTGGTCTTTCGGCACTGATTTGCATAATGCCCTTTCTCTCCACAGGCATGACAAGTAACTGTCACTGGTAGCAGATTACTTCCAGTGGCTGGCCCTTTGTTTTTGTAGTTCTTAGTCAGATGGCCCACCTTGTTACAAGTATTACACTTAATAGTGCAAGGTCCTGTGTGATGCAGAGTGCATTTCTTACACAAGGGACGGTTTCCAATATACCCATTGTTTTCAGTTGGAGTGACAGCATAAGACCTGAAGGTTTCCTGTCTTCTGTTCTGTTGTGGTTGGTGATTATTGTAGCAGTTGTTGGTGTTGGTGTTACGGTAGTTGTTGTTGTTGTTGAAAGTTCTTCTGTCGTCAAACTTTTGTTTGTGATCACTTGATACTTGCACCGGAGTGTGCTTTGTTACCTGATCCATTAGCCTCTGGGCTATGTTAATGGGCTCCTCAAATTGTTTGCGGTTTGGTGGCGGTATATTCCCTTCAAATACTTTGAGGAATTCCCCGATGATAACTTCATCATTTTCTTAGATTCGGGCACAACTAGTGGGACATAAGGTTGCCACAATATTCATGAATCTTCTTACATATGTCTTGAGATCATTCCCCTTCACAGTCAGATGGTAAATTTCGTCTTCCATCTTCTGGACTTCAGTTCGGGGACAGTACTTCTTTATCAAAAGCTTCTTGAATTCAACCCAGGTAATCTTGTAAGCTTCTTCTATCCCAATAGGTTGGGCAAAAGAATTCCACCAGGATAGAGCTTCTTCAGTTAAAGTACCAGTCTTTGGTACAGTTGCTATGGGAAAACACTGATTCAGTTCGCTCAAACCAGCGGATAAGTCCAACAGCTCCTTCCGTACCTTTGAAGTTGATAGGTTGGCAGCTCATGAACTCTTTGTAGCTACATTTTCTTGCTACAGGAGCTTCTCTTTCTCCGGTGTTCCTATTGGTATTGTCAGCATTTGCCATCGTTGCAGCTTGTGCTTCCAGAGCTGTGGCAACACTGTCAGCAACTAGTTTCCTGATGGCAGCCTGAGTCATGGCTGGTGCTTCAGATGTTGACATCCTTTTGGGAGGCATTCTATCAACATAAGATAACACGTAATAAGAATGATATCACAAGTCTTAAAATGATTAAAGTTCAAAAATAAACATTGTCACAATAGTGATATCGAAATCATAGATAATTCATATCAAATAAGTATCTATGATTTATTTAGAAATCATGGTATGATTCATAACGATGGAGACGGAGATGATGATATAAGAGAAGTTGTTTTAGGATGGATATATCGGTATTATGAAACAACAAGGTATAACGGGATTGCCATTGTATTATATCATGAACAACTTGCCTTTGTACTGTACATAGTCAAAATTTGACAAGTGTTGTTATTTATACCACACATCCCGTGGCTAGGTTAAAAGCTATAACTAGTATCTAATCTAGTAGTTCGATGGTCCTTTCTGGCTGTTCTTGAGTTCATAGATTGCATTTAGAAGACTTTCCTTGTCTGCTTGGTGACGGACTTAGATTTCTTAGATGATTTGTTCTAGATTAGCAATCCTGAAGTGAGCCAGAGTAATCTTGTTGTAATTTCCCATTTGCTTTCTTTGAAGTTTAGCAATTCGAGCATGAGCCTTTTGGAGTTCAGCTTCTAGATTGTCGAAATCTTATTGTATGATTACCAGACCTTTTCCAAGAACTTCTATTTTGTCTTCTATGTGCTCAATGCGGTCGAGAGAGAGTTCATCCAGGTGATTCAGGATTTCCTCAATTTGCTCCTCGTGACGTTCCAGACTTGTCTTACGAGAGCTTTCTCCCATCTCAAATTCTTGAGGTAGGGCAGAAGTAGAGGAGAATGATTGGTTATGGCCTTGTTTCTTAGGTGACAATAATTCCTCCGGAAGAAAGAATTCTTGAGGATTAAACATTGGAGATAGCATTGTAGATGGAGGCACAATAGTTGGTGGTGGAATAGGTGATTCTTTAGCATAGTATGCATGCATGACCTTCATATAGGGGTCATCATGAAAAAGTGAAAGAGTTGGTGAAACTATTGGAACTACACCAAATGAGTTATTTGAAGAGCTAGAATAAGTTTTTCCTGGTGAAGCTGGGACATAGTCCGGGGAAGCCGGGATATAGTCCAGAAAGTTAGAGGAAAAAGCATCCTCAATATCGGAAGTAGGATGGTTGGGAGAAGACATCACTCTGTTAACAACCCAGTAGTAAATAACATAAGTTATTTATATAATAGTATAATAGTTATGTATCTTTACATACTATTCGGGAGATGTAGTGGCACGGAGGACTTTGATGAGAAAAGTAGTTATAGTTAAGGTTTTAACCTTGTTCTCTATAACCGTGGCTCTGATACCAATCTATAACACCCCCATTTTTGACATATAGCAGCGGAAGCTAATCTGGGGTATTATTTCATAGTACAACAGTCATAATCATAGAAAACGACTCGAAAGAGACGTTTTTAAAAGATAAGTTATCATTCATTATTTCATCAGAGTTTTTACAAACAGAGGTCCCAAAATCTACATGAAAACATAAAGTTTGAATGATAACAGTTTAGCCATCTTCAAGTCTGTGCCACTCCGTGCCATAAGATGTTCAGTTACCTGAGATAAACATGCTAAAAAGGTCAACACAATGGTTGAGTGAAATTCATAGGTTTATAATAAATAGTTTGAATACAAGTCATCATAACAGTGGGTTACGTTGTTATACACCCATAAGTGTAATAATTGCAATGAGTACAATTATTATAGAAAACAGTATTATTGCGTCTAAGCTCATGGCACTCAAACTGACTAGTGTATATATCAATAATGATATATATAAAGATAATGGCCCCCGTGTAGGTAATTGCCATATACCTATGAGTTTCAAATATAGTGCGTTTGGTTACCTATCCGGCTAACACAAACGGGATTCGTCAATCCCAATAGGCCTATTCACAATATTCACGTTCACTCGCAAGTGATTAATGGTCCATGATGGTGGGGGTCTTTTGGCATAAAGGGACTTAGACAACAGATGCAATAATATATCAGGATAGCATACATTTAGAAAACACTTGTATTCATGGTTTATAGCATGTATCCCCCTCACGGGTTTATGAAATAGAAGATTTAAAAGTGAGGCTATGAACTCACCTTAATAGTATAGGGAAATCTGATTGATGGCAAAAGTATATCAAGTGAAAGTAACGGCTTCGTCACATGTTAACCTGGGTGATATGTCAAGGTCTTAGTGGATAGTTTATGTTTAAAATTCATAAGTTCAACGTATATCTTGATTATTAAATTATGGAAATATTTATCTCTGTCCTGGCTACATAATTCCAGAGCCATGGATAGTTATCGTTTGATGAGCCAGGTGCACTTTAGTCGTAAACCCAACAAGCCTCGTCAAAACAAAAACTCAAATGAAACCCTTCATATGAAATTCCCTAGTAACGTGATACGATAAGATTTTAAGTTTCTTCAAAAGTTAGTTGATGATAATTTATGTTAAATATATAACGAAATAATGCGTCGATTTATGATTAATAACGATAAATGTGTCGGGTTTTAATAAAATCGAGTTTTATAATATTAATATATATTTTTATAATTTATATAAAAATATTATATTTTATATTTTTAAGTTTGCAAAATTGGCAATATATACCCTTGGTTTATAAACTTTTACAACTTTAGTCCTTTATATATAAAGTATATATAATTTAAACCTTTAACTTTGAAACTTGGCAAAATAGGTCCTTATAGTTATAACTTTAGAATAATGACATTTTCAGCCCCTTTAGTTATAAATTTCAGAAAGTTACGATATATACCCCTATGCATGGAAATATTTGCAAAACAAGTCCAAAAAGCCATGCAAGCTTATTTTAGGATTCCAAATGATATTTGCAGGTTATAGCTTATTAGAATAAGCTAAAATAAGATGTTCTAACGTAACAAAAGTTTAGAAAAAGGATTCGTTAGCTAGAAAATCAAAACGGGTCGTTTTTAGGGTTTTAATCAAAAACACATGGGTTTGAGGATTCAAAGCTTCAAACAAGAGTTCATATATGATCTTAAGAGTATTATGAACATTCTAATACAGATTATAAGCTTATTGAACAAGAACTAAGCTTACTTGAGCTAGAAATGGGTCAAAATGGGGTTTTCGGGTTCGTACGCCTAGTAACGACTTCAAGGGCTCCTTTTTCTTGATTCTTGGCTTCTATTCTGAGCTTAGGGACTTCACTTGATCCTTCTTGGTCTGAGTTAAGACTCCATTGTTGTATATGATGAATTTTGAGGTGTGATTGAATGGTTGCTTGAATTCGGCTATATATAGGGGTGAAAACCCTTGGTGCCCAAGTTTTCTTGGTGTCTAAGGGTCAAGAGCTGTAGAGTGGTGATTAAGGGATGCTAGGTGATGAGTATTGAGGGCTAGAAGACTAGGAATGCAAGGTGTTGGGGTTTTAGGGGGTTCGGCTACAAAGGGTGACAAGGAGGTGACCATGCAATACTTGGAGCTTAAGGGTGGTGATAGAGGTGCTTGTAAGCTGCTTGGTGATGTCATAGAGGTGCTAGGATGCTTGCTTGAGGTGCTTGGTTGCTTAAAATGGGTAAAAATGAAAGAAAAGGGGTGTCGGGTTCATTTCATTTCGGGTTAGGGTTTAGGGTTTTAATTTCTAGTTAGGGTTAGGGTTTAAGATAGTTTAGGGTTTAGGATTAGTGTTAGGATTAAGGTTTAGGGTTTAGGATTAAGGTTTAGGGCTTAGTTTTAAGGTTTAAAAGTCATGCATTAAGTGCTTGTACCTTGTGTTAAAGTGGTGGTAAGAAACTAGAATGAATTTGGAGGTAAAATGACCTAGTTTGACTTTCTTGCATTATTGACTTGTACATTGAGCTTTAGAAAGTTGTACATTGTTTTGGAGGGGAAATTTATTCAAATATGGTGCATTGTACACTTGTAAACATGCTTTAAAGGCTTGCACATTCATTTTATATGTATACATTACATATAATTAGGGTTTTGATGTAAACGTTTACGTTTAATGCTTGTTTTGATATAACGTTTTGAAAAGTACGTTAAATGGATAATGTACTTAGTAAAAATGATATTAAGATATAGACTTGACATATTAGGATGTTTACATGATATAAACATAGATATAGATGGCATTGATAGAGGTTGCGTGAGCTCATTTACTTTAGAAATGTAAACTAGGTTACATAATGGAATGAAATAAAAACAAAAATATTCCTGTGAAAAAGGTTGTACTTAATATAGTAAGTAGATATTACATTGATGAAAACACTAGAAAATTACGGGTTGTTATACCAAACCCGCGAATTGTTCACGAAGAACATCTGGATTGTACACGAAAATACTCCCATCTCGAGACATAGATGATTACCCCAATTCCGAAACCCTCTTTAGTGCTTCACAATGCGGATGCGAGATATGATTCTTCAACGTCGAGTTGAAGAATGTTTATATCTAGGATTAATAACATTGATAACATATTTTGCATAGCGGAATTAAAACATAAAGAACAATGTTATAAACAAGGTTTTACCATATTACACTCCAAGCACCAATATTATTTGATCAGAATAATACGGTTACATCAATGAACTATAGCAGGATCAAGTTACCTTGACCTTGAGGCTACACTACATATGGCGTCTACTTCTCACGCCTGGAATACACACACACATTTAGGTGTTTACATCTTGACACACCTAACCCTACACGCCTGTATCTCTTTATATACTAGAGATATTAGGTTTTACAAATGATAAGTATTAGGAAACAACTAAATCTTCCTAGCTTTTATAATAATCTTCTGTAATCTTCCATCATTTGAAAAATTCATCCTTTGTCTTTTAAGTCCTTCATCTTTCATATGTTTTGTCTTATCAACTCAAATATAATTCCCAACAGAATCTTTCGAAAAGAAATGAAAGCAATGAATACATTGAACTTTTTTTGTGTTGTCGGACATTAGGCAAAGGTTGAAGTCTTTCCAAATCTGGGGGTTTCGATTGTTTGGTAGGATTTGAACAACCGTCGGTGCACTTGATGAACCGGCACCGGGGGTAGTTGAGGAGAATTGACTTGTCATTGCTAATTGAAAGAAATTCAGTTTTGCTTTGGAGAGTTTTTTTTAGGATTGTAAGTTGTAAGTTGTGATTTAAACACTAACACAACCCCTCAATTTATAATCAAATAAAAGAGCAAAACAACAAACACTACACCCAAAAGTCATAAAACAAACGCTGTTCACGGGTCTCCACCGTTATAAAACGCATGATTCGACATATTCTTGAAATAAAAATTTCTCAAGACCGGTTTTGGACCGGTTAACGTTCGGTTTTGGTTTGGCGGTTCCAAAAACCGGTCCACGAACCGGTGTAAACATAAAAACCCTAAACCGGTTCCAAACCGCCGGTTTGACCAAGAACCAGAACCGGTTTAGGTCAAAACCAGGGTTGACCGGTTCGGTGTTAGGGTCGGGTTGAGGAAGCGATCCACGAACCGGTTTTTTTGTTCATGCCTAATATGTGGTATTGTATCGTATGCATTATATGTGATTTTGTGGTATATACATTACGATGCGCATATCAACTCGCACTCCTATTTATAGTGATGAGGTGAATTTTTGTTTGTTGGATTTGGTGATAGGGGATATATTATGGACCATTGGATGGTGATCCGTGTGAGGCTACAAAGAGTGATGTTATTGGTTGATTGATGAATTTGTGAATGTCGTGTTTGTGTTTAACTTTTCTTTTTAATTTGTGTGTAAGGAAGTAAAGATATGGTAGGTGAAGAAGTTATTAGTAGTAAAGATTTGTTTGGTAGTGGGTGAAGGTAGTAAAAGATCACTAACAAATTTTAAAAAAATATACCAATTCATCTTGTGTTTTCAAACTAAATAAGAAAACAAAAATAAAGTAAATATACCAATTCATCTTCTTGTCAAAATATTCACAACTTTGAAAAATTATATATAGATCTACGTAGTATAAAACAACATGACAAATATATATGAAACATTAAAAGAAACCTCAAAAACCCATATATTGAGATGAGAGTGTTTTTGTTTGGTTTGTTTGTGTTTATGAAGGAAAAGGAGAGTAGGTGGTTGTATTTATTAAGAATTCGTAATAATATTGTGTTTTCGAGTATCGCCTAAAATAATAATATAAATAATATCGTATTCTCGAGTATCACTTAAGGAAGAAAATGAAAAAAAACAGAAAATTTTGTGTTCTCGAGTAACAATTAATGAGGAAAAGAAAAGGAAAATGACTGAAAAAGTATCATAATTTGGTTGATTTTTAAAGTAAAGTATTGCCTCCCAACATTAGACGGTGTAAAGCTGCACAAGAAGGAAAGCGTCAAGGGGTTGTTTGCATGGTTATTTTTTTTGCTCATATAGACTTTTGTTGTTGTAAAGACTTTTGTTCTCATATCATGTTTCTTGTGAGATTGGGTATCGTTGTTGTTGTTGTTATTTTATAGACTTTCGTTGGCTTGCTCAAAAGAAACCATAAAAGTTGAATTTCCCGATGGTAAACCAATATACTTGCAAGTAGTTTGAAGCTGAAAATTAACAATAAAATGTTACTTAGGTCGTGAATCGTGATATCGTTAACATGAGAAAATTTGACATAAGTCGATTGAGAATTCATTTGTTGTAGGTTGCAGACAAAAGCCCTTTAGTGTTTTCTTGTTACATAAAGTAATAGAGTATCGTTTTTTCTATTATTGGTTACTAATTATAGATGAATTTTTAAATGGTTCAAATGTACTTGTAGTGCGGAATAAATCCGATCTTAAAGACGAACACACCCCAGCAGATTATGTATGACAGAAAAGAAAAAGACGCACAAGAATAACCCTCAATATCAAACGTTTAATGAGCAATGAAAGAATGAAGTTCAACCTCCTCCCCCCAACCTCCTTTTATAGAGATGAGGGGGAACAAACGGGTTAGGCTTAGGCTATAAAGAAACCCAACAACCCTAAACCCTAGTAGAACATGACACTTAAACCCCTATACATTAAGTTAATATTAAGACTAATATACAACAATTTCCACCTTATGCTTAATATTAACCTATACCGAGACTCAGTACTTTGACTAGTGTTGGAACCTCGAACCAGGGACTACCTTTATCAAGGCACCAGTAGCAAAAACCACCACTAACTTTATGTCTGATCCTGACTCTCCAAAAAGTCCCTTTAGCCAAATAGCCTCTTTCTTCCAAGCATATGTAAATGTCATACATCTCGCTTCAGTTGTCAACAAAGCCACCATGTGATGCAACATAGCTTTGAAGCTCCCTACACATCCGTGTATCATTAACCCGTACATTATGATTGATTTACCCATAACAGTTATCGATCTTTCCATGACATAGTCAAAATATACAAAAACCTGTACGTATGTCTGTAACCCATGATTAAACCCATCCAACATATCTGCACCGGTCGATGCTATGTCAGGTCTCGTACAAACCACTTGATACTCCTGGCTTCCAACTGCATATACATATTAGCACTTACCATTCTTTTCCACATCACAGTCCCCTGATATACTACCCTCCAATAACAGTATTGAGTGTCCCTCTAACAATGTCTGTACGAACTTCTCGTTGTGAACCTTGGACCGTTACACCTAGAGAGTATTACCACTATGATCCTTGAAAATCTCCATACCAAGTACATTTCCCTTTGCTTTATTCAGGTAACCCAAATCTCATCCTTGCATCCGCAAAAAAACCCATACCATCTATATATAGAGATAGATGTATGAACATACCTTGTGCATACTCCTAGTAATAGATCCCGCTATCGTCACTACTTTTCTTGCAACCATTGTTGAGCACATACACATCTGATCGAGAATCCATATCTTCTTTCAATCAAACCTTCCATTTGGAAATTACCTCACATGCAACCGTATCATTGAAAGTCAATGACTCATATGCATATATCTTCTCGACTACAACAATTCTAAAAGCATCATCATTACTGTTTTATCTATACCTGAATAGCTCACGTGCTGAGTGTTGCTCCCTATCATGTGCTGAATGATAGTCCATCAAATCATGAGTTTAAACTTCATGTGAACCAGCTACATGATCGACATTCCCACGAGGTTCCACCTCAAATGTATGATCCTCCTGTGGTTCCACCTCAAACTCAACTCCTTACAACACCTTCACTGAACCGTCCCTACATCAGAACCATTGAAAGTTGCCTTGTGTTCCCCACTCTCATTGAAACTCATATTCTTGTAAAGCACTACCTTTGAAGTAACGTCATCTAACCTCTAAAGTTGACAACCATCCATATCTTCATGATATCCAAAGAATATGCACTTGACCTTACCCGGTACAAGCATCCCTTGCTTTATACAAGCAAGCCAGCATAAAACCCTCAACATATTTATAGGCGTCTTGAATCCAATCATTGATGATGGTGACCTATTCACTAGATTTGTAGACATGGTTGTATCCTTTGCCCAAAAAACATTAGACAGACCAGACTAAATCAGAAAACAACATACCTTAGCCAAGATTGTCATGTTTGTTTTCTTAACCAACCCATTCTGCTCATATATCCCTACAATACCTAAATGTTTGGCGACCCACTATTCATATATTGTTGTGTAGACCCCTTATTACAAGAATAAAAAACATTACGTGTCTTGATCTTCCACCCAGTCTAATATTCTCCTAACTGCTGCCTACCCTTTAATGTCTTCCTTGTCAATGCTTGACCGTCTAGGGTATATACGCAATTAGCCCTTCTTGTTCCCGATAGTACCACCAACGAACCCCTTATAACCTTGATCTTGCCCGACTGCATATTCACGGTAAAACCCTCTTTTTTAAGAGTACCCAGCGATATCAAGTTTCGCCTTAATTTTGGAACACACCTGACATTGTCCAACACGAAACTTGACCCATCCATCATCTTTACTTGAACCTTACCTGTCCCCCGTACACGACATTCCCTACCATCACCAAACCGTCATACTCCTCAAAATCAAACAAGTAATCTCTCTTGTATGTCATATGGTATGAGCCTCCTGAATCTATGATCCAATCCAACAATTGTTCTACACTCACAACCATCATAACATCAGCCCTGTCATACCCATCAGCTCCAGAACCGGATACCTCATCTTTATTCCTGACAAAACCTTAAGATTTCTTGTGATTATACCTGGGACAATCCATCTTTAAATGCGCATCAGACTGACATATATAACACCTGAGTCTGCTACTTCTTCCCTGTGACTTTGACCACGCACTATCTGTACCCTGCTCCATATCTATTTGACCGGATCTCCCCCTCACATACAACCTTTCACCACCATCACCCTTTGTTTTCTTCATCTATTGAAGTTTCCTAGAATTAAGTATCGCGAACACGTCTTCTAGCTTCAAAGTATCCCGACCATATATGTCACACCCCGGCATAGGAGGAAACACAGGCATGCGATGAAGAATGATAAATCATAACGCAAGATACAAGATAGAGAAAACTAAAATGCATTAATAAGTGTCATGATGATCTTTCTTCTCAAGTTCAGACTTGAGTGATGTCCCAATCAAGAACATAACAAATAGTCACTTACAAATCTAAATGCCCACGCAAGGGTCCATGCAAATCATAGAAACTCAAATACTAGGTCCAAAACAAACACCAAATTTAGAACCTCTCAATACATGATCCATACAAGATACTCTTAAAGTCTGCTAGCTCGCATCACAACCTTACTGATCATTAACATCACTTGAAAATGATACTTGGAAAAGTCAACAATAATGTTGGTGAGCTTGTAGGTTTGAAGAAAACCCAGTCGCTGTGCTAATATTTCAAATAGTGGACAATTGTGCAATATGACAGTGAATACATGCAACACATTCAATTTACAAACCTACCAAATCTATGCTATCTAAATCTCATCCATATGGACCATTGCCTCGTAATGTCCTCACATTCTTAATTTTTACGCACCTAAAGCCTACGAGCTGGAGCTATATATAGGGCGACACATCACATTAAACCATAGCAAGTCCATGCTATAACAGAGCCACACGACATATCATAAATGATCCACACAAAAATTTTCGCATATCATATTCAACTAAAACTCATGTCATTCACATAACAGTCATAAGCACATAACATTGTCCCAAAAACAAAACAACTTTTGCACAGTACAAAAAACAGTTCAAAACAGTTTTGAGTATTATTTTCCCCCAACAGAAAAGCATTTAAAAATGAGGCTACGAGAACTCACCTCAAGCAAAGGTGTCTAGCAGCAAACTCAATATCATACAAGAAAATGCAACGACGTCCGAACATGACGTAGTCCAATTAATGTTCCACTAAGACATTTATTTCCAAAACAGTTTTCAGGTTTGATGCATAGAGGTCAGATGCGCGTTGTACGGTCATCCTTAACGTTTTTAGTGGTGTGATGGTTGACGACTTAGCTCATAATAACATACTTCCATTAATACTTTAGTATAATATACTCATACTATTTACGTAAAATAGATAAGTAATATAAGATACTAAATAATAGTTATTCAAAATATACTTTGGTAAATCCATTCGGTACTCTTAGTTATCATTAATTCATCATTTAAATTATAGGAAATGAAACGTTTATTTATACTAAACAATTTTAGAGAAGTTTTGTAAAAATGTATTTTTTTCGTCTTTTAGTCGACGTATTAAAATGATACTATTTTATTAATTTATTGTAAAATCGCGTTTTGAGTAAAAATTCTAAGTATAGACTTTTTACGAAATTTCGACATGACCCGTTTTTTTATACAACGTTTTCCAAGGTTTTTAAACCTTAATTTCAAACATTTTCCATAATTTACCACTTTCCGACAAAATACCAAAATCATTTCTCGCAACGTTTATCAAAGCATTTTTCCCAATTCAACTTTCAATATCACTTCATAAGTATGCTCCAATTCCCAAAAGTTCGTCAAAACTCATAAAACGACTAGTTTTCGCTTATTTTGGAGCTTTAAGGCCTAATAAGATCCATTAAGAAATTCATTCGTAATATATATATATATATATATATATATATATATATATATATATATATATATATATATATATATATATAGGCTCCGGTTTCGTTGAGAAGGTTTTTATTTTGAGAAGATTGAGAAATCTACGTTTGAGCAAATTGATTCATATTTTTTGATTTGATTCACAAGTAAACATCATTTAATAGTGAATCAAATCTATAAATCACAAATTTGATTCACAAATCATTGCTAAAATCGAGTTATGGTAATGATTCCTTAAATTTGTATAGAAGATTCAGTATTTTACTTATATTCCAAAACAAGAGATTTTTTAACATTGATTCGAATTTTTTTACACATTTTAAATAATAATCACATTAAAATGAGTTTTATGCTTGAAAAAATTGAATTAAAGTTAAAAATCTATCATTTTTGAAAACCTTCTCAATCTTCTCAAAATAAAAACCTTCTCAATCGATCAGGATTATATATATATATATATATATATATATAGGCTCCGGTTCCATTGAGAAGGTTTTTATTTTGAGAAGATTGAGAAATCTTCGTTTGAGCAAATTGATTCTTATTTTTTGATTTGATTCACAAGTAAACATCGTTTAATGGTGAATCGAATCTAAAGATCACAAATTTGATTCAAAAATCATTGTTAAAATCGAGTTATGTTAATGGTTCAGTAAATTTGTATAGATGATTCAGTATTGCACTTATATCGCAAAATCGAGAGATTTTTAAAATTGATTCAAATTTTTTTTACACATTTTGAACTATAATCACATTAAAATGAGTTTTACGTTTGAAAAACTTGAATCAAAGTTAAACATCTATCATTTTTGAAAACCTGTAGGATCCCGATTAACACATACGCTTCATATAACACAACACGAATCGAACTAGAAAAGAGAAGAAGAAAGTGAGATGATTTCTAGAAAGAGAAACTAGTGAGAGGTTAGAGAGAAAAGAGAAAAGATATTTATTAGAAAAGAGAAGAGATATTTTTCTAAGTGAAAAATATCTATATATACCCCTACACATTTAATGTGACGCGCGGGATATT
>BQNB010095164.1:0-25936 GCA_026074375.1 Tanacetum coccineum
AGCTGGTAGTGTAATATGTTGCGATATGTGTGATCATGACAAGGATGGTTGTATAGTTATGGAATCCTTCTTTTACCTAATAGTAAGTTTCCCTTCTATCTAACATTTGCGGATACCCCGGATACCCGTTATGCTACTATTATGATTGTTGGGTTTGTTCTTTGCTTAACATTTTGTTCGGATTTCTAACTCTAAGTTTAGCATCCCTTGCTTGTACCATGTTAGTATGGATGATCTAACTTTTCTATTCGGCGTCTTGATGAATATTGGTTGTTCGGATCTGCTTCTTTGGATATGGGTACGTTCCATTGGTTCTTTCGTTGTATTGATTACTCGTATGAGTATCAGAATTTCTTTTAAGCACTAATTGTTCATAAAAATTAGTGCATATCATTACTCCGTTCTTTATATATATCCTTTGGTTTTCATAACATGTTGCGACATGTTAGTACCGATGTTTTTCTATGGTTTTTCTTTTGATCGTAAGTACGGATTAGTCTTTACGTTTTTCTTTTGGTTCGTAATGTCTTTGTATGAAATTCTCTTGAGCATGTTCGCTTTACTGTTATTCTGACTATATTGTTCATGGTACTTTCATTCGCTTTCAAACAATAAAATTTTGTTAGAGTCTTTACGGTATTTTACAATCTCTTTTGGTATTATGATGTCCTTGTTTGAGTAACATATTTTATATTAATGTCGAATTATGAAAACCTTTTGAAGTATATCTTGATGGTGTTTAAGGAAAACTATTTTAAAATGATTTTATGAATACAACACTTTTATGGAAATGTCTCTTTATTTTTATTTTTTTTAGAAACTATGTTTACAATAGATTTTGAAACAATATGATAATTGGTTGACGGACAAAACTATTTTTTTGATAAATTTTATAATTATAAAAAGGATGTTTAAAGTAATTTATATGGGTAATATGCGACACACAATCTCTGGATTTTATGACAACCATGATTAAAATAAATTTTTATAAAGATTATATTTAAGACGATTTTTTAAAATGATTTTTTTATAATTAAAACGACTTTATTTAAATTGATTTTTTATAAAAACATTATTTAGTTGGTTCTTTCGAGTAAAGTCGGTTATTGGTATAAGAATCCTATCTTTTCATTTATCAATCTTGATACGTATTGTTATTCATTATGTGTTTACTTTGTCGTGGTACGCTTGTTGATTCTTTCGTTTGCGTTTTCTATCGGTTGATATATTTTATCCTTCCTTTTAAGGATTCTTATGACATTTAATCCGCATCTATTTCCATATGTGAAATCTGTAACACCCCCAAATTGGGTCGCAGCGGAATAAGGGTCCGGGGCGTGTTACTTCTCAGATCAACAACACAAGATATATAAAAAAAAATTTTTATCGTTGATCACGTAACTCTCTTATGAGGATAGACACTGTGTTTGTTAAGAAGAAGGTCAGTTCATTTAAAAATGTCCCCAAGACTATCGAGAGTTGGACTAGCTGACCACCAAGAATCTCCTCAGGATCGATGACTTGTTCGACCAGTTACAAGGTTCGCGTTAATTTCTCTAGGATAGATCTTCGAATCTGGTTATCATCAAGTTGTGAAAGAGTAAATGGAGAAGAAGATATTCTCAAGGACTCGGCATTTAGGACGCGATATGGACACTTTGAGTTTACGGTTAGCCTTTTGGGTTTAACATTGCACGCTCGCGGTTTTTTCTTGGACTTGAAGAACTAGGTGTGCAAGCGTATTTAGACAAGTTTTTCAATTTTTGTTTATCGCAGGTGTTATCTTGCTGATCTACTACGATGTCTAAGGAGGATCTCTCACTGAGGTTCATTGACATTGGTGTTGGAGCTGCTGAAGAGGCAAAAGTTGTTTGCCTAGTTTTCCAAGTATGAACTCTGGCTAAAAGAAGTGCGTTTCTCAAACATCGTGGTTTAACAGCAATGATATTTACGTGGACTCTAGTAAGATAAAAAGCAATGAAGAATTAAAAAGTACCTAAGACGCCATTCGAGATATGATCATTTCTTAGGATTGGCAAGTAACTATCGACGTTTCCATCGTGAATTCTTATAAAGGTTGCTATTACATTGCATTACTAACGCAGAAGATTCGAAAGTATGAGTGATAAAGACCAAGAAACAAGTGGAAGTTTTAGACATTGAAGGATATTTTTATGTGATACAACTAATATTGGTCATTGCTGATGGGATCCAAGTGTTTGTAGTTTATTTGAGCGTCTAATCAAGAATTAGGTTGTTGCTGTACTCATGCAAAGAGGCACAGTAGAGAAGACGACAACAGAAATGCTGTGTGGCACTGTGAACCATACTAATGGGAAGGAAGAAGGTCGGAGGTAGATGTATTTATTATGGTTTCTATTATGACGATGTAAGGACATTAATGGTAGACAAGCTATGCATATACCGGTTATCTTGGGTACTTTCTGGGAGGGAATAAGAGTACTATGACCGTGGTAGATACATGTAATGGTGGCCATGTATGGTGAAGGATATTGCTACTCTAAGTTTAGCAATTGTTTGACTCGTTTAAGTAAATGCTGAAACATTCAAATTGACCTTGGCGTTTATTATAGACAACTTGAGATACCGAGTGGACGTAGGAGATAATAAACTATGGCATTTATTAGACAGGTTGCCAGTTAAAGTAGTGGTTATAATTCGAAATTGGGTACATAGTCGTTAGACTGGACTTAGTTGATGCCCATTAATGGTAGTACGTGAATATTTTAAAATGGGGAATATTTGGAAGACTTTACACTTATATGAGGATAGTTACAAAGGCTGGAGTGCATGTTGCTCGTCATCTCAGATCGTAAGTGGAGATTTACTTCGCTGGTTTTGGTAGAACATTGGCGGAAAAGGCATTGAGAACTCGGCTTCCTAAGAGAAAAATCTTATAATATGCGTTACTACTTATCATCCTCAAACGGACAGACAAAAGTGAGCGTACCACTTCAGACTGTTTTGAAGGATATGTTGAGAGGTTGCGTGGTAATTATAGACACATCTACCCTTAACTGAGTTTTCTATATTAATAGTTATATTCGGGTGTTTGATAGTGCTCTATTTGAAGCGTTGTATGAGGAAGAAGTGTATAGATTCCATGTTGTTGGGTGATAATATGGAGAAATTCGGATCGATTGGACCAGAATTGGTACTTAGAGACAACAATAGGTGATATTGATTAAAGGATAAAGTCAAAAGAAGGCTAGAGATGGCCAAAAGAGACTATGTTAGTAATATGGGTTAAACATTTAGAGTCTGGGTTGGTGATAAAGTGATAGTTGGAAGTGTCTGTCTTGGAAGAAGTAGTGCATTTTCGGTAAGAAAGAAATGTTTAGCACCAGATGATATGTGGGACCCATTTATGATTCATTAACTGGGATCGGTCTTGGTCTATTGATTATGATTTGCTCTCAAATAATTTAGTTGCGCTATTTGATGTGTTTCAAAATTTGTAAAGAGGGTATTTAGTGGATACGAAATCGTGCATGTGCATTTGTAGAAATTTATGGTAGACAAAACTCTCTTCGTTTTGTTGAAGAGCCTGTTGAGATTATTCGAATTTTTGTGGTGTAAAAAGTTTGAAAGCGTAGTGGGATTCATATAGTTAAGTCCATTTGGAAACTGAAGCGAGGTCATGTGGATTTCATAAAACTAAAGTATTTCACATACTTGCTTGTTGAGCAAGCCTATCGTATGGATAGTTCTAAGTAAAGTTGGACATTCTGGAGACTTTAGGGTACCCTTAAATGTTTTGAAGGTGGTTTGGTTATGTTAGTATTTTGATTATACTCGAAGGTCGAGCCGATTCTTCAATAAAACGGTTAAGCTTTTGTTTCAAATTTCATACTATAGTTCCTCAAGACAGTTCTTGTTTGATGAGTAAGGGGTTTAGGTTTATAATGAATGAGTTGTTACACAACTTAAAGTTTTTGACGAGTTTCCTTAAAGACGGGCGATGTTCATGTAGTTGGATGTTATTTTTGCTTAGAGTTGTTATGCTGCTGTTTGTACCCTTGTATGTGCAAGCGAAGTTGTAAGCAGTGGGTTTCCGATCGTGAAAGTTAGAAGAGATCAAAAAGATGTGGGCCCTAAGTTCGAGTTGGGTTCGTATGGAGGACGCCATATGAAGCTATCGTTTACCGGTTGTTTGTTGATGATGATGTTGAATGACTGCGGGTTTTTTCACCAAATATATATGATATATAATAAAATATATATATAATATATATAAGTCTAAAAATCAACAAGATCAATGATACCGAGATAAGTTTGTTATAGAGTTGTTCCAGGTCGTTTATCCCACAGACGGCTGGATGGACAATCTGATACAATCGAGATTGAGTTTGAGGTAAGGGAATTGATTTGAGAATAGAAGTTGAAAAAAGTCATATTAATATAAAAACAAACAAAATCGTTTAAGAAAAACCTTAGAAAATTATGAAATTTGAAACTAGATAAACGAGGCCGAATCGCCGACAAAAAGGGGAATAACCTTAAATCTTCAATATTAACCAATACGATAAATTTTTCACTTCTAAACTACTCTACGGGAAAAAAAACGAAGAATTGAAAAAGACTAGACCGAAAAACGCGAGGTCGTTTCGAACACAAAACGAATGTCAAACAAATATCCTCGTACCCGGACTCGTTCTTTAAAAGTAATAAAAAAGTTGTAAAAATGGCCCTCGAAATTTTTTATATTTTTCTACAAACTGATGACAAAGAAAAATTTTCTAAAATAAAATGAAAAAATTTATTAAAAATTTAATTTTTTTTGATAATTTTTGTTTTTTTATGAATTAAATAATTTTAACGAATCTAAATTATAAATAGATATTAAATATCTCGAAAAATTCTAAAAAAATTTACAAAAAAATGCTAGATTACTTTAATGGGTTCTACGTAAAATTAGAAACAAAAATAAGCTGAAGAGAATAAGGCCCCGTAATCAGTTATTCAGCTTATAGCTTTTGGCTCAAATTAAACCTTAAGTACTAGTGACCTTGAGTCTATTAACGAAAAAGACCCCAAGGGCGCCTAGTGGTAGAGTGTGTGTGTAAAAGGAGATGTATCGCTTGGTCTGGGTCTCGAGTCTTGTCACCCGGCAAGTGTTTCCACTTTTTTTTTTCGAATAACTCAAGAAGCATAAGTTGTTAAGCTCGTGGGGTTCTTTAAACAATTATGTCTATATACAATCTTTTGCTGAAAAGCTAGTCAGAATAAGCTTAAAAAATAGCTTAAATTGAAGTTATGGCTTAATTGAGCTTTAAGGCAATTTTTCAAAGTCTTTTGGCTCTTGTGACGAAATAAAGCTTAGCTAAGGACTAAAATTAGCAAAAGGGGCTTAAACGAAAACCTAGGTAAGCTAAAAGGCTTAAGCTTCGGCTTAATAAGCTGGGACAATGGCTTAATGACAGAAAGCTTAGAAAACAGCTGTTTAAAGGCTAAAATGCTAAAAGGGGGATTCACAATAAGATACCTAATGAGAAATAAGCTAACTATCTATCTAACTTTATCTTAAATAAGCTATGAAGAGCTAAAATCAGCTGTAAATGCAATAAGCTAAATAAGCCTACAAGTATAAATAAGCAGTTCCTAAGCCTAGGCATGTGTATAAAAAGCCAAAGGGCAAGTTTGTGCTTAAAAATAGCACACATCATGAGTTTTCCTAAGGTCTGAAATATCAAGAGGCTTATACAAGAGTTATTGGCTCGTGAAATAAGCCAATTACTTGGGACTTAAATGCTCTTATTTGCTGAGAACATAAGCCTAAAGTCTAACCTTTGCACCAGGGGTGCTTTAATGCAAATCTCTAACGGTTATTTGACAGTTATTTTAAGCTTGATTCTTAAAGATGCTTCTAAACACAAAATAAGGCTAAAACAGGATTAAGTGCTCTAGATATACAGCTTGTGCAACCTCAATTTTAGCTTTAAAAAAACCTCATTTTATAGAGTGCTTATGTTTGATGGAAAAAGGGAGTTGGATTTTTTAAAAAAAAACTGTTACACTAAAAACCTTAGGTGGTTTTTGAACTCACAAAATCAAAAGATCCAAGGGCTGTAGGCAGCAGTTTTTATCACACAAAATACACACTTTTTGAACTTTTAACTCATATAATTCACAAGTGGCTTATCCATAAGCACTTGTGGTGTCGTCTTTAAAAGTCTCATCAGTTCAAAAAAGGTTATATATTTTTGAAAAACAATTTTCCAGAAATTAAAAATGTTTAAAAACAGCTTTAAAAGTTGCTTATAAACTTGTTGCTCTATATCTGACTAAGTAACCTAACCAAAGTCGAAAACATTTTGATACGTTTTTTAGGCTTAATGCCAAACACCCTTTAAGTCTAGATGTCCAATTTAATTTTTTATTAAATCTATTTTTAAAGACTAAATGGACAAAACCTTATATCATATACATTTTTATTACTAACATTTTTGAACTACGCTTAAAACTAAAGTCCTAGCTTTTTAGATAAAATAAGCTGGTTTTCAGCTAGTTAATACATCTAATTGACAGTTTTTAAGGAGAACTAAGTCGCACCACAAATTAAACCTAATGAAACTTAAAACAGCTATGTGATTAGCCTAATGCAACATGATTAAAGAGAATTAAACAAAATTTGAATAGATATGTGCAAAAGATTAAAGCTAAAATTTTGCTTAAATGAGTCTTATGAAATGAATTAACTCGAGATTATTGTCGTTCAGAACCAAATACATCTTTGTAGAGTGAGTGGCTTAAAAACTTTGACCTATGTGGCTCCCTAGCCCTCCCAAAACCTTGAGCGCTTTAAGCTTAATAAGCTAATTTTTGTCTTTGATTTAACTTGTTGCTTTTCCAAAATGACACTCAAAAATCACTCAAGTGAACCATGACTTTGATTTTAATGGTTTAGAATGCTGTAAATGAATGTCTTAAAAACGAATTTAACTCTATAATCTGAGCTTATGAAACAGGAATAAGACTCCAATGTGCTTAATTGGAGTGCTTATTGGATTATTATTAGCATTAAATTGAATAAAGAACAATTTAACTTGAAACTGAAATGATATTCTTCAATTGATGGAGTACACAAGCTGAAGAAAGAGAGAGTACAAGTACTTAAAGCTAATTGCATTAAAAAAGTGGTAAAGAAAATGCTTAAAAATAGAAAAAATATTACAAACTGAAATTCAAAACTTGCTACTTATTGTTCTTCTGTCTGTCCTTCCTTCTTTTATAGCTGAGTTATTGTAGGTTAGTTGTGTGGAGAGGGGGAAAGCACACATCCTAGCCCTTCATATTCATCAATAAAGCAATCTTGGTCGTCGAAAGATTAGTTGGGGAGATGTGGGATTGCAACCTTGGCAATCTAACAGCTGGGTAAGTTAGTGGAGGAGGGGGGGAGTGGTTTACATGGGTGGGTGGAGAAGAAGAAACACAGGGTAAAATCGAGAGGTTTTACACCGTTTGAGTTGTTTTTTGGGGGGAAGACAAGGGCGGGAAAATTGGTTTGAGTTATAACAGAGTATATGTTTGTGGAAATGGCAAGTTAGGTCCCTCAGGGTTATTTGTTTCATTGCACCCTTCGTCCTTGTTGTTATAACTTTTTGGGGACTTGGCAAAACAAGTCCCCAAGAGTTATATGCTCAATTGCATCCTCGTCTGGTTAGTCAAAGTATTCAGTATGGGGATAGTTGCAGTTTTCGCCCCCCCACACTTGTTTCTTTGTTATAATGGCAATATGGCCCTTCTTTCTTTTCTCACCTCTTTTCTTTTATAAAATATAAGTTTAGGGGTTTTGGATTTAAAACCTTAAAAACTTCTATATTTAATTGATGACTTTTGGATTTGTCGGGGTTGACTTTGTCCTTGACCAGTTGACTTTTCTGTTTGAATTTCGTTGACCTTGATTGTCTTTTCGCTTCGATTTGGCTTTGTCTCTTGCACGTCTTTTCATTCAGAGTCCGGTTGTTGACGTTTTGGCTTTGTTTTTTTGTCTTTCTCTTAGTTAATCCAGTTCTTGCACCAATTACAATTAGAAAAAATGCATTTTTTTGACAGTTTTTAAGTCCGTTTTTGGTTTAGTTTAGCTCGTTTTTAAGGTTAAAAGGGATGTGTTTAAAGATTTTTTATTACATTGGGGGGGGGGGCCCCCCCACATATCCAAAATCCCATGACTAAGGTTTTGACGTGTCCTCACGCAAGGTTACGAAGTAAACAATTTACGAAAACTAAGTATCTCTATCTCCCAGCAGACTAGAGCTTGAAAAGTTGCACACAAGTGTGCTGTCAAGGGAATCTAAAGAATCAAAAGCTTCGTCTAGTCCCGTTGTCACATTGTTTTTTGGTTCACTTTATACTATCCCTTATAATTTTTTGGATTTTACATTTTTCTTTTCTGCCTTCCTGTTTGACTTCCCTTTATTTTTATCAACATTGGGATCATAGAATGTGAAACGACACCATAGAACTATTCTAAGGATGTGCCTGGCGGAAAAAAATAATCGTCCACGCGATTTTTCACTATCTCCAAACCAAGATATTAAACTGAATCTATTTGTATATATTAAGTCTTAATGTCTAGCACTCTATACTTATGACTCTGTGAACTGTTAAACTCCCAACTTGGGATATATGATTTAGAATGTGTGTGCTTATTTTCACTCAACATAGTTTCAACTTATTTCCATAGTCGTAATTCGTGTTGAAATCATGACTCAAAATGCAACATTACTTATTAGGACTTTGTAAATTGATTTTAATGAACGAGATTTTAACTGTAGAACTTTTTTTGCACACATCCCTTCATCATTATAATCATAAGTTCTTAAGCTTGAATGCTCGTTTGCTTAGTTTGAAACACATACCTAGGCCTCCCTAGTAGGATATACGACAACCAACGACGATGTTCTTAGTTTGAAAACCCCACCACCGTTGCTAGCGTAGTGGGAAATCAAAACAACACTTTTCCTAATATGGATAAGGATAAGTAGTCTTAGTTTGAACCACTTACCTTAGACTCGCTTTCCTGGTGGCTACACAACACAAAACAAATCCTTAGAAGTAAAAGATGTCTTAGTTTGAACCCACTGTTTATTAGAGGAGTGGGATATCACGACACTAACAAACTCCTTAGTAGTAAAAAGATGTCTTGTTTTGAACCCCACCTCGTTCGTTAGCGGTATGTGGGGATATTCTGACACATCATTTTACTTGTTCGATAGTCAAGTATGCTCATTGGCATAATTTCAATATTTAGTTGCAGATCTGTGAATTCATTACTTTATTTCATGCCTTCTTTGGAGTTTTAACTTTCTCAAATTATTAGAACTGAAAATTCTCGCTATAGGAAATCAAGTTACAAATTTTGAAGGCTTCTTTCTAAAAACATTGATTGATTAGTTGAATTGACCTTGCGCCGTATGATTAGGCGGATTAGAAGCCTAATGGTGACGAAAAGAACAAGTTACTCTTATAAGTTTTTGTTCAGACATAAACTTATATATTTAACTCTATACATTTTCTTGTTCTTCACCTTTTATTAAAATTCGATGCAAGTCGATTCGTGAAAAAGCTTAGCATAAACGCTTATGGTAAAGTTGAGGAAATCTAGCTGGGATAATACGCTAGTCCCGATCGAATCAAAGAATTATTCTCATTCTATCATTAGGAATGTCTCAAATTACTGTGACAAAACACTTTATTTTATTTTTGAAAATTTTTTAATTTTTTTTAATTATTTTTGGTATATTGTGCAAAAATTTGTGGTTAAAAACGGGATTATGTGTAAACAACAGCTGCAGGCAAAAATTCAAATATCGAAGATCCCCCTTATAGAAATAAACATGTCTCGATGTTTCAAAGGGGTTCCTATACGTAAGTCTAAGGCTGTTTATGAGTTGTGCCAAAGGATTAAAACGTTAGTCGATTAGATTTGGATACTGGTTTTCCAAAATGAAGCTTGAGATGTTGTGAAACTTTTGTGTAATACTGCAAGATGAGGTCTTCACAATTCGGGGAAATACGGACATACACACAAAGACACAAATCGTTGGACGAACACAGGGTAATGAAAATGAAGCCTCTTACAAATAAACACTTATTTTTTTTACATACTTGGATAAGCATGGGTGCTCCCCGACGCGCTTGTTTAGGGTCACGATTGCGTGACCCGTCCTCCGAATTTATTGAGGTCCATGGGGTAACGTTTGGAGATAGGGACAACTCGGTTGTTACGCCCTTCCTTAGTAGTGTTTTATACTGAAATGACCATTCACTTGGTAATAATAAAAAATAAAATTATATATAAAAAATTAATAAAAAAATTTTTTTTTTTGGCGTGCGGATTTTGAGATAACTCGACTGTGCATATGGAAAAACATGGGTGGGGTTACTAGTGATATGGGTGACTCTCTAAGCTTACTACTACTCGCTCTTCTTCCACACCCTTTGCCACTCCAGCGGGGGGTCTTAATGCTTGCATGAGAAAATCTTTAATCTAGAGTTGATGAGGAGGACTTCAGCAATCACCGCAGTTGAACAACGCTACGGTTTTGATTGTGAGTCCATGGTTCTCGCCTTGTTTTCTCTTTATAGATTCAACAGAGTATTTATAGGCATGAATCCACGAAGTTCATTAAGTTCTTTGAGTTGAATTTTTCTATGATCACACGTTGTTAGATATCAGTTATTTGGGTTTGCTTGAGGGCCCAGTAAGCTGTGTGCTCGTGCTAGATCGGATGATGACATGCCTGCCCGTTCATCATCTTTTATGGAGTTCACCCGATGGGGTGTATGTAAGCTGTGCGGTTATAAGGGGCCCCCCCACCCCAAAAAACTCAAAGTGCATCATCTAATTTTATAGACAAAGAGGCACGGTTTTCAACCTTACGGTCTCTTTCTAGAATCTTTTCAACCAGATTGTGATACCTCCACTTGTCACTTGTTTGTGGTTATGTTACGCGGTGGAGAGTACGATTGAGTAAAACTATCGTATTTATGCATGACCTTATTAAAATTGTTCATTGCAAAAAATGGGTTATCCGCGATCACTTATGATTGCACGAGGGGATCCAATTCGGGGAGAAGAGAGATTTAGTAAATTTTACAAACAACTGTGGATTCTTGGTGGGGAGCGTTTTGCTTTTCAAATCCCATTATTGATAAGTTATCGAACTGCCAACGAAGTTAGATATTATATTTTGTTCCCTCTTGAAGGAGGGAACTGCCCCCATAAAGTCAATGCCCACATGTTCAAAGATTTCGCAAGTTGGATAGAGTTTTTGTGGCATCTATCACGTTAGCGAAATTTTGCCCTTGCACGTTGACATGTCCATTGGGTGACAAAAGTCATATGGGCATCCTTGTAGATGGTTGGTGCCGAATAGAATCCTGAGTCTAAAACCTTTTTAGCTGTGTAATTGGCACCGTAGGGTCCCCGGAGGTCCACTGTGACAATGAAAGCCTTTAAGAATGTCAAAGCTTCTGTGCCCCGTAAACAAGAACGCCTAATTATTGGGTCTGCACAGATCTTGAATATAAAACAGGGTTCGTCAAAAAGGTAGTGTTTGACGTCTTCGCTGAAGAAAACCTTCTTTTCTTTGGGCACGACTTCCCTTGACACAAAATTTCACCGCATGGTATTTGCAAAGTCGGCAACCTTGGGGCATTATCATCACCACGAAGGTAACCATCCCATGTGTCTCGAGAGAAATGTTTCCGTAATTTCTCTTTTCTCGAGCTACTGTGATAGGGATTTTCACGTCTGAGAAGGTAGTATGCGGGTGGAAGATTTTTGCTCCTTTTTTATCACGGATCTAGACATCAAAGTATTGGAGGTAGCAAAATCCACCGGTCCCTGGAAGCAATCTCGGCTTAGCATCCTGAGTAGCATAACAAGTACTCAGGCGAGTGGTCGTGGTACACTTTACTTTTTGGACAAGACAAGATATGGCTGAATATCTCCGAAAGTATACACCACGGCATGTTAATTCTTTTCGTTGTGGTGTAATGTGTTGAGCCTCTGTCAAGGTCTTGCTTGCAGTTATGCTTTAGTGTATCGGTTGGAAGTGTTCGGTCTTACGATTGCCCGAGGACTGTCCCAACGGCAAAATCACTTGCATCGCAACATTGATTTCAAAGGGCGAAGTCCAATCGGGAGAAAACTAGAATCTCGACAGCTTGGGTTTAACTTCATCTTAAGGGTTTTCAAACGCTTCTAGAATGCATTCCTTCGAGAGATAAACGGAAGTTTCTTTTCACAGGAGTGTAGGTCATAGGCCGGTGCGATTTTGGAAAGAATCCTGAAAAAAATCGTAGGCTAGAATCGATTATGAGACGCAGACTAAATGCGAATACCTTAATGTAGTAGGATGAGGGCAATTGTGCACTGACATCAACTTTGCCTTGTCAACCTCAATCCCTGACTTTAGAATCTTATGGCCAGGAGGACTATAACCTTCCCTTGACCATGAAGTGGCATTTTTCCCATTTAGAACAAGATGTGGTGTGTTCACCCCTTTGGTGCTCATCTTGTCTATATGGAAAGCAAGAAGAGATAGAGTCACTTAAAAAGCCGAGAAATATCATGTAGTACTTACATGCGTGTTCTCAATTCATATCGTGAAGATTGCAACATCACTTTGGAACGGTGGCCCGGTGCCTTGCATAACCCAAAAAGGCATGCGCGATAGGCAAAATTGTCCGTTAGGGCAGGTGAAGGTGTTTCACTCTTGATCAGTGGTGTAAGAGGGATCTAAAGTAACGGAAATCCTTCAAAGAAGCAAATAGGATTTCATTCCCGGCTAATCTTTCAAGCATTGTTCCTTGAAATGGTAAAGGGAAATGGTCTTTGAGAGTTGCATTTTGAAGTTTTTCGGTAATCAATGCAAATCGCCATCGCGTAACCAACCTATGGGAGCGCTATCATCTCATTGTACTTCATTTTGTCACAACGCGTTATTCGCCTCCCTTTTTTGGGACACAATGAACAGGTGTAACCCAGGGGTGAGGAGGCTGTAGAGATTGGGTAAATTTAACTGCATCAGAAGTTTGATTACTTCTTGTTAATAACCACATGGATTTTGGGGTGTACTCTTTCTGTTGTGAACTACGGGTCTTTGGAATTTTACCTCCATCAAAATCTTGTGGTGCAACACATAACTGTGAGATTTATTTCCCTTAATATCAGAAATCTTCCAAGCTATGGACGTTGGTGTGACTTAAGAACCTTGATAAGGGCGGTATTTATCCCCAATCGTTCATGTTTTTATGCGATTAGACGGGTAATTTGTCATACCCTTCCAGAAATCGCACAAACCTCAAGATGGGATGGTAAGTATTTGAGTTCAAGGTCGGGAGGATTCTTAATGAGTTTTTAACTTTTCAGGAAACATCAAATTACAAATATTGGTGACGAGAAGGTGGATTTGGGTCTCTATGATCACACTTAAAAATCCTCAAGGTAAAAAGTATTACTCCTACCCGAATCATAGATGCATCAAACACCCGTGGTATTGAATTCTTCTTTCACAGAAATTCGATTCGATATCTTTCCATAAGAAAATCACTTCCTACGAAGGGCTATAGTGAAATAATGGAGATGCGGAATTGATCGCTATGATTTCCGAAGTTAGAAGTGGATTGCCACTTTCAGATGTTTTTCAATGTACTTCTGGAACATATTCCTCTACAAGCAATGATCATAACATCGACTCGGTTAACCGTTTTCAATGCTATTGTAGAGATGAGTATTAGTATCACCAACTTTTGATGTCATCGGTATTGATTCTTCATGTCTAAGGGTCATTTGTTCATCGTGAACATCTATCAAGGCACGTGCCGTCCTCAAGAAAGGTCTTCCTAGAATTAAAGAAACTCTAGGATCGGCAATGTAGTCAACGACCACAAAGTCAGCCTGAAAGAAGAACATTCCAACTTTCAAGAAAAACATCTCGGCGATGCCGGTTGGACAGTAGAAAATCAGTGTCTTTAGCGGTTCTCGGAAGTTCAAGTTATCATTCGAGTTTTGGTTAAAGCCGGGGAGACTTCGTTCTGATTCCAAATGGAGAGAGGTTTAGGTTGTGCTAGCACCGAGATACGGCTTAGCTTAAAGCATTCTATTCATATCTGGAGAAATATCGGTATAAGAAACTTCGCGGTTCTCACAAGTTTTGGGAACTTTTTTAGATAACCGTCGAGTTATTCTCAGTTACGGCTGTCTTTTCAAATCAATCATTTTTTATCCTTTGTCATTGAGGGAGCTTTCTAAACATTGTGAAATTTGGGCATATATGGAGTGGCATCGCGAAACTTAGATCGAAAGGAGATACGAAAAATCTCATAAAATTTTGAAGCTAACGAGAATCGTCTTTTTCACGGAAACTTTTCTTTGTTGGCCCTTGAAGGATTAGGCTAGGTTGGTTTAGTCTTTAAGAAATACAATGGGTTCAGGAGTTTGGACCACCAGAGGTTGGATGTTTTCGGTGCTTGGTTGCGCCACGTTATCCTTTGTCAACCTCGCGAGTTATTTTCCGTCTCTTGAGGAGAGAAGTTTGAGGTCCGTTATAGGAAAACACCGCTAGTCGGGTATGAGATTGCGTTTACATACCTTTCGGGTTAGCAATGGTGTTGTTGGAAGAGAACCGAACCCGAAAGTAGAAGCAGTATTACTATTCAGATTTTGGTAAGCAGGTGTTATGTTTGCATTTGATTTTTTTTTGATATTTTGCATAATGGTCTATTAGCCTTGACGTTGTTATACAAATCGGATTTAGTTACACCTGGAGTCTGATGAGCTGGAGCGGAGTTGGTATGGTGGACAGCTTGAAAAGTCGGCGGTTGATTAATCTGAGGTGTGGTAAACTTGTCCTTGATTGAATATTACTACTAGATTTGGGTTTCAACTTGTTTCCCCTGATTTTGGTTTGAAATTGATTCCCGATTTTGATTGTTTTGATGGTTTATGCATTAGGAGGAAAACCGGTATGATGGTTCGATTTGGTATAGCATCCATCTGAGCGGGTCGGTAATTGGCATTCCTATGGTTGTAGTTAATTCGCGGCGCTTGGGACACGTATTCTTGATATTGTCACGATGAGTCATTGGTGGCTGGGACAATTGTCTGGTAAGGAATGTCCACACCCCGCAAGTTACAAAACTTTGTCCAACCGCTTTTACAATGACGCTGGGAGCTGGAGTTTTGTTTTCTTATCGAGACATCAGTGCTTTAACCATATCTTTTATAACTCAGAAAACATCGGATGAAATGCTTGGGGGTAGCAGAGCTGTAACTCACTTTTGAAAACAATGGGACTGTGCTTCGTGATTGACGAAAAAAAACTTTGGATTATGCTCTCGATGATTTTTACGAGCATTTCGAGGATTTTGTCCCAAAATAGTTACCACCAGCAGCGGAGTTAATGAATCTTGATCATTAGAATCCTTAGGGTATTATAGATAGTATCGAGGTTGATGCATTCTGAAAACCCATGATGCGGGCATCCCTAAGATGATCATTGAAACGATCCCAAGCCTCATAAAACGTCTTCATCAATTTTGCTGAAATCTTCGTGATTTTCATTTCTGAGATTTGTCTCGTTTTAGAGGTGAGGAAGAATTTGTTAATAAAATTTTGACACAAGATCATATACCATGTAAGTAAATCGATGAGGGGGTCTCTTTTTTCAGGCCAAAGATCCGGGATGCTTCCTCTCGAGGGAGAATAAATGGGAAAAGCATAAGCTTAAACCGACGTATTTGGGTACTGTTCTTGGGAACTTCATCGTTAGAGTGGATTATTGTTGTATATGGATGTGGGCAGTGGGTCTCTACTTTATCGGTGTCCAAAAAAATTGCTTGTTTTGACAAGATTACAGTAGGACCTATGCTGATCCAAAGTTCGTTTCTACAGGATTCGGAACAACAATCGCATCTCGTATCCCTCGGTGGGTGAATGCTTATCGAGCTAATTGCGCATGTTCGATTTCGTCCATCGTGACTATGGAGGATTATCAGGGTTCTCAAGATTGGATGATTAACAGAAGGCTGACGAGACAGGAGGTTCTTGAGAATGACTACGGGCTTGAGAGACCGATTTGTGCGACATGCACAAAATAGAATATAAATATAAAAAGAAAATTACATATTTTTTTGGTTTTTTCAAATGATTTATTCACATTGATTTGTAACGGACAAAGAGATAAGAAACTTAAAAACAAATTAATCTAATTACTTCACGGTAGCTCTCAGAAAGATAAACGCACAGTCGTGAGCGGAGGAGTAGGAATAGCGCGAAAGCTTATTTTTCCTTTCGGGTGTAGTTCTCCTCAGAACAACCCTCCTTAATACCCACTTTAGGTTGTTGAAATTTTCAAGGTGACCGTACGTTGTAAAGTTGTCAACAAAAGTCAAGTTTTTAACTCTGTTTGTTGAGTTGGGAACCATTAAGTTCACGGAAGTTATATGATAATACCTCAGTTGTGAATATTATATTTTGGTATTTTACAAATTATGTTGGAAATTTTTTAATTTTTTTTTTTATGGACATGTTTTATATTTTTTTGTTTTTCTTTGGTTTTTATCTGATAATTATACTTAAAGAATAACGAAAAATATTTTTTTTATTTTTGTTTTTATTTTTTATAATAAAGAAAATATTACAGTTTCAACAGACCAATTGATCAAACGTAAACGATAGTCTGCTTTACGGCCTCCCCTTGGCAACGGCGCATTAAAAATGACTGCGGGTTTTTCTTTTTTTTCTTTTTTCCACAAATAGATATGATATATAATAACATATACTATATATAATATATATAAGTCTACAAATCAACAAGATGTCAATGATACGAGAAGTAGTATAGAGTGTCTCCCGGGTCGTTTATCACCAACGTGGCTGGAATGGAACAATCGATACAGAATCGAAGATTTGTGTTTGAGGATGGAATTGATTTGAGAAGTGTAAAAAAGTCAAAATTATATAAACAACAAACAAAAAACGTTTAAGAAAATACTAGAAATTTTGAATTAAAATAGAAAATACGAAGGGCCGAATCTCCGAAAAGGGGGAAAAACCTAAAATCTTTGTAGAATAATAACGCCTACGAAAAAATTTCACTTCTAAACTACTCTAGGGACCAATTAACGAAGAATGAAAAAAGACTAGAACCGAAACGGAGTTCTGTTTGACCAAAACGAGTCAAAACAATATCCGTACCCGAACCGTTTCTTTAAAAGATTAAAAAGTTTTGTAAAATGGCCTACGAAATTTTTTATATTTTTCCTTCAAACTAGATGACAAAAGAAAAATTGTCTTAAAAAAAGCAAATATTTTTTTAACAATTTTTGTTTTTTTAATGAATTTAAATAAACTTTTAACGAAATGTAATTGTCAAATAAATATAATAGTCTACTAAATAAATTATGAAATATTTTCAAAAAAATGCTAGATTACTTTATGGTCTCCTACGAAAAATAAGAAACAATAAATATGCTGAAGGATTAAGCCCCTGAATATCGGCTTATAGTTTTAAGCCTTTAGGCTCTAAACTACCTTTTGTTCTTGTGCCCTGGAGTTCTATAACGAAAAAGACCCTAAACGGGCGCATGGTTAGAGTGTGTGTGTAAAAGGGGGATGTATCGCTTAGGGTCCCGGGTTCGAGCGTATTGTCACCGTGGGCCAAGTGTCTTCCCTTTTTTTTTTCGGGAAAACTCAGAGCAAAGTTGTTAAGTCGTGGGGCTTAAAAATTTGTCTTATTTAAACTTTGCTGGAAAAAGAAAAACTGTTACTATGCTTAAAAATAAGCTTAAAATTGACAGTTTGGCTTAAATGAGCTTAAAGGCCAATTTTTCTAAGTCTTTGGGCCTTTGTGGTCGAATAGCTAAGCTAAGGACTAAAATAAGCAAAAGGGGCTTAAACTAAACCTAGGTAAGCTAAAAGGCTTAAAGCTTATCGGCTTGAATAAGCTGGACAAAGGGGCTTAATGAAGAAAAAGATTTATACAGACTTTAAAAGGCTAAAAGCTAAAGGGGCATTCAAATAAGTACCTAAGGGAAATAAGCAAACTAACTATCTACTTAATCTAAAAAGCTATTCGAGAGCTAAATCAGCTTAAATGATAAGTAAATAAGCCTGAAAGTAAAATATGCAGTAATAAGCCTAAGCATGTGAAAGACAGCGAAAAGGAAGTTTGTACTTAAAATAAGCACACAAATGAGGCTTCCTAAGGTCTGAAAATCAGAGGTTAGTACAAGAGCTTATTGACTCTTGAAATAAGCCATTACGCTTTGGCTTAAATGCTTTTAATTGCTGAGAAACAAAGCCTATAAGTCTCCCTCTTTGCACCAGGGGAGCTTAAGGCAAATCTATAGGGCTTATTAGCAGCTTTTTTAAGCTGTCAAATAAGCTCTAAACACAAAATAAGCTAATATCAGATTAAGTGTCCTCGTAGCTAACCCAGCTGTTGTGTAGATACCAATTTTGATCCTTAAAAACATTGTTAGAGATGCTTATTTTTGATGGGAAAAACGGGTTGTTGGATTATAAAAGGTGTACTCTAAAAACCTTGTGGTTTTCTGACTCACAATGTCAATAAGACATGGGTATGTTGCAGTGGTTTTTAACAACACATAGAAATTACCACTTTTTGAACTTTAATCAAATTCACGATGCTTTATGCCCATAATAAGCACTTGTGGTGTCTTTAAAAGTCTCACGCTTTCAAAAAAAAAGTTTTATTATATTTTGAAATAACAATTTTCAAATAAAAATGTTTTAAAAAACAGCTTTAAAGTAGCTTAAAGAATCTTGTGCTTAAACTGACTAAGTGACCTTAACCCAAAGTCAAAACCATTTGACCGTTTTTTGGCTGTCTGCCAAACACCCTTTAAGTCTCAACTGTCCAACTTAATTTTTATCTAAAATCATTTTTAAAGCTTAAACTGACAAAACCCTGATATCTACTCCGTTTATTACTAATCCTATTTGAACTACTTTTAACACTAAAAGTCATAGCTTATTAAAAAGAAATAAGTCTCGGTTCTCAGATAGCTTAATACCACTAATAATGAAAGTTTTTAAGAATGAAACTAAAGTAACATAAATTTTATACCTAATGACAAACTTAAAACAGCTTAGAGATTAAGCTTGAACAAACTGATTAAGAGAATTATAAAAAATTTGAGTAGAATATAAGCAAAAGTGTAAAGTAAAAATAAGCTAAAATGAGACTTAAGAAAATGATACATGACGTTTATTGTAGTCTCATAACATAGCCAATACTTTGTAGAGTGAGGGCTTAGAAGACTTGAAACCTAAGTGGCTCCTAGCTCAAACCTGCGCTTTAAGTTAATAAGCTATTTAGCTTATTTAATCTTGTTGTGCTTTCAAAATGAACTCAAAAACTCAAGTGTTCATGAACTTTGATTTAAATGGATTAGAATGAGTAATGAATGTCTAAAAAACCGGTTTTACACATAAAACTTGAGCTTGATGAACTAGGAAGAAGCTCCAATGTGCTTATTAGAGAGTTATTGGATAAAATTAGCGCTTAATTGAAAACAAAGAACACTTAAAACGCTTGAAAATATAATGATATGACTCAAATGATGGTTGTACAATGCTGAAGAAAGAGAGTTAACAAGTACTTAAAGCTTGTGCTAAAACTTGAGAAAAATGCTTAAAAATTACCGTAAAAATATTACAAACTACAATTAAAAAAACTTGCTATTCTTGATCTTCTGTTTCTTCTTCTTTTATTAGCTGTAGTTCTTGTGTTAGTTGTGTGAGAGGGGGAAAACAAACACATCCTAGCCCTTCAATCTCATCACAAAAGTTCAATCTTGTGTCGTCGGAACGATGATTGGGAACGATGTGGGATTGCCAACTTGGCAATCTCACAGCTGGGAAAGTTAGTAGAGGAGGGGGGAGTGGTTTACCTATGGTGGTGGAGAAGAAACACAGGGTAAAACTGGGGTTTTTTCTCCGTGAGTTGTGTTTTTGGGCGGTAAGACAAGGCTGGGAAAATAGGTCTTGAGGTTCTAAAGGGTATGTTTGTGGAAATGTCAACGTTAGGTCCTCAGGGTTATTTGTTTCTTTGAACCCTTATGTCTGGGTTGTTCATACCTTTTTTGGGGACTTGCAAAACAAGTCCCCAAGTGTTTTATGCTCAGAATTAGCATCACTCGTCTGTTACTTAGTACAAGAATTGTCTTATGGGGAGTTGGAGTTTTGCCCCCCACTTGTTACTTTGATTAAATGGCATTATGGCCCTTCTCTTCTTTTCTACCTCTTTTCTTTTATATAATGATATGTTTCAGGGGTTTGGCATTTCAACCCTTAAACTTATATTTCTTGATCTTGATGTCTTTTGGATTTGTCGGGGTTCGACTGGAGGTTTGACTTTGAGACCTTGACCAGTTTCGACTTTTTGTTGACTTTTTGACTTGATTGACCTTTTCGGCTTTCGATTTGGCTTTGTCTTTCAACGTCTTTTCCATTCCGAGTCCGGTTTTGTAGTTTTGGCTTTTGTTTATTCGGCTTTTCTAGTTATCTGTTCTGCACAATCATTAGCAAAACAAGCATATATTTGGCATTTTAAGTCCGTTTTTGGTTATTTTAGCTCGTTTTTAAAGGTAAAAGGTATGTGTAATTAAGCACATATCATTGAACCTATTAGTTAAATCTCGGGAGGAGATTTCCTTAAGGAGGGGATACTGTGACAACTGTGCTTTGAGCAGGTTAGTCAAACTGTTAGCATTAACTTGAGTCTATTACTGTAGTTATAATTAATTATGTGTTTTATGTGATTCCTTATGTGAGTTCGGTTGCAAATCCATTAAGGTGATCGTTTCATGAGTGATTGAAGTTATGGTTGCTATGGAATATTTCATTATGTTCTTCATTTTTAGTGACAATGAAAATGATAGGTATAAATTTTTATATGTGTAGTATTTATATTATGTATAATGTATAAGGATTTTAGATAATAGGAATTCGCGAGAATATAAAATTTGGTTTAGAAATTTAGTTAGTAAAATTTTAGTATTATTAAGTTGGAGAAATAAAGTATGAAGTGAAATTATTTTTTTAGGTATTTTTAAAACTACTTTTATTTAGAAGGATGTCTAAATAAATAAATGTTTTTAGAAAAATAACAAAATTAAAGGGTTTCTTGTGTAAATAATAAATAAACAAAACAAGGGTGAAGTTCGGGCAGATAAAAGGGAAAAAAACAAATTTTAGTCCAACTATGATTCATATTTGGTAATTATCTAAATCTTTTTCTCTTCACTATAAATACAAACCCATAATCTCATATATTTTTATAATCGGTCGAACTCAAGAGCAGAAAAAGAAAAAAATGTATTTTTTTATTCAAGATCAAATTGGTGATTTGAGGTTTCAAGAATTAAGGAAATCGAGGGTATGTTTAAAAAACTTTAATTGTTTTAACGTCTTCTTTTTTAATTCATTAACATAAAGGATGGATAAATTAGGGTTCATAATAAATATCTAAATTTATAATGTGTTAATAAACTTAATTAGAAGTGTTTAGGGTTTAATTAGATTATATATGATGGATTCGGTTAGACGTTTTAGAACCATGATAAAATTGGAACTGTTCGGGATTGAGCAGAATTTTGAGGCATTCTTGTTCGAATGGTTCACTCTCATGATGGTTACGAGTTTTTGATGTGATCTTATGTTATGATAAGTTCAACGAGTCTAGTTCCAGAAAATCCGGCCTCGGAAGTTTTTAAGGTCAGGAAATCAATCAAATGTTGGTTACACTAAAAGTTGTCAGATCAGTAAATACGGGTCAGATTTAGATCATGTTTGGGAGGGTAAAAACCTTTCTTAAAAGTGGTATTTAAGCGTAGCCCTTCACAGCAGAGTTAATTTCCATATGTTCAGGAAATAATCTTGTATAATTTAGCCTCTGAATGCATTCTAAAGTAATGTAGTTAGATGTGTGATATATTTCGGTGTGCAATCAGATCCGTGATTAGGACAGTTTTGAAGTTGATTTTATGTGAGGTAGTTTATCACTTGTAAAGTCAATAATTGTAAATCACTCAAGGTAGGTAATATTACTATAATATTTACACTGGGATTTTTTGTACTATTTTTGAAAGCTTATTAAGTAAGGTTTTGGGTACGTAAGAGACACCTAAACTCTGCTATGTTGAGTTAATTTAAGTAGCTAGTGTAATGTGTTAGTATGATGGTTAAGGTTTGGGCATCGTGTCAGGGTGAACCATTCATGTGGTTAACTAACCTTAGAACATCCATCATATGTGTGTTACATGGACTAGTGATTTATCTTGGTTGGTGTAACCCGTGTTTATTTTTTTGTATAGTTGGTAGTCGTAGAGATTTGGATGCCGCTTTGGAGTATTAGGTAGTTTTATAGTCCTCATTTTACTATGTTTTTTGGGATGAAAGTTGATGCAAAATAGTTTTTGAAATTGTTTTGATTGCGGTGATTATGAGGTTTAAGTTTCTCATGGACATTTAAAGTAGCTTATTATATGTATGTGTTGCGTGTTGTTGATGGTTGCATTGGTTTCGCCCTATTTGTGGGTAGAGGTTCCGCATACTTGGTGTGGGTATGAACTGTTAGTGTGCGGTATACGTACTAAGAGTCTGGGATTTGGGGGATTTCGTTTTCTCTATGACTGTTTTTTGTTGCAATTGGAACGATTCGAAACTTATGCAACCTTAATGGTTAGATTTTAGATGGTAATTGGAAGTTTATCACTTTCGTGAGATAGAGTTTTTTTACTAAGGTGGGGATTATCATTTGAGTAATGGGATGTGCTTTCATTTGATACCATAAGTATGAACGGAATGTTGGGTTGTCCGTTTTTATGGGCCGTATACTGGAAAGAAGATGTAAGTAGAATGGGAATCGAATTTGGTGCATGAAACAACCAACATGATAGCTGGGTAATAAGGAAGGATTGGAGGCAGCCAAATTGTCGAAAGAGTTACTTGGTAGTAGTCGAGAAACTTTTTGAATTTAATGATGGCTTAGGTATGGAACGTGGTTGAAGGTCTCACCTTGGAGAGGATGTTAGCACGTTTTGAAAGAAAGACAAGTAGAATCCGAGTTATGTTAGGCCATTTGAGATCATTGGTTGGATTAGGCCTATAGTTCGGTTCGAGAATTTCTTGTCTTGTGAGAGATCTCGTAGTATCGGAAATTGGATTGAGAAGGTGCTGAAGTTGAGTAAACTGAAATTTACAAACCCGTGGTTTCTATTAGATACGTTGAGCGTCTGTAAACATCTTTATATCTTAATTTCAAGACAGTTCTTGTGTGATGAGTTGCGAGGTTAAGACTATAAAACATGTACTGTTCCAAACTTAGTTTCCTAAGGGAATTCCTAATGGATGGCGTAGTTCTTGTGGATTTGGTGGTTGTTTTTCGTTTTTGGTGGTGTTGTGTTGCTAATTGCACACTTAGTGAGGGTTAGAAAGTCAAATAGCAGTTAGATTCGGATTGTTGAAGTTGATAGATTAAGGTTGGACCATGACTCTTTGTTTTGTTAAGGAACCGTTGTTGTTGGTGGATCGAAGAGGTCATGTGTAAAGTATTGTATGTTAGCATTATTGAATGTTCTTGGGAGTTTAAAGGTTGTTCCTGAGGTTTAATTGGAACGAGAGGACTTCAATTGAGTTTCAATGGGAGTTAAAGCGTTTAAGGGGAATGTTTTGGTTGTAAATTGTTGGATTCAAAGTTGTAACTTTGAGTTTAACTAGTATAGGAGGACTACATGAAAGAAAAGTATCCTCGATTAATTGTTTGATAATGCTAGAGTGAACCTTCTAGTTAAGTCTTGGGACACAGATTTCTAAAGGAGGGGTACTTGTGAAAACAAATTACTTGAGTCAGGATAGTCAAAACGATAGTGTTGACTTAGGTGCCTTGTGTTAATGTTGGTGTATGTGATTGATGTGTTTATGTATGTTTATATGTGTTTATGAGGTATTGAGTAACTTACATCTCATTGAGTGTGATCATCTCATGAGATTGGAATGGGTGATGAAGTGGTTGAGTTCATTTCGTTTCACTTTGACGTGACAGGAAATGATTAGTGAGATTTGGCATTTCCGTGTATAATTGTGTATGTATTATTACGTATAAGTATTTTTTTAGTGTTAGTAAAATTAAAGAAAAGTTTAGGTTTTGGGGGTTTAAGTTAAGAGAATGTGGTTTTTGATGGAGAAATTTTTTTTTTAATACTTATAGTCTGATAAATTGAAATAGATTGGGTTTTTTTGAGAAGAATTGTTTTGGTTTAATATGTGGATGCCTAGGTGATGTGAATTAAAATGTAGAAGCGTGTATATGTTGAAAGAAATGAATTGTTAAAATAAGAGAGTTTTTGGTAAACTTTTCCATATATAGAAAGTGAATTTGGAAATGAAAAGTTATTTTTAGAAATAGTTATTTGAAAAAAAATGGTTTACAAATTAGTTAGGTTTTATAAAACTTAAGATAATTGAAGGTATTAATTAATAACAAAAAAATTTATAATAAATTATTTTTTAGCAATGAATGTATATACGAAATTTAAGGGAAAAAGAAATAAAAAAGAAAAAGAGATAAGAGTTTTATTGAACTGTCAAATAGTGTAATTAGGTTTATCTAGGGATTTCCTTGTGGCCTATAAATACAAAACATAAAATCCCTAAGCCCCATTATTGTTTGGCCGATTTCTACAAGAGAGGAAGAAGAAAATTTTTAGGCAGATTTTGCTTTAAGGTAAGTTTGTTAAGTGGTGGTGTTAGTTCTAGTTATTCTGATTTTAATCAATGGTAATCTAAGTATGAGGAATAGGGTTTTAAATTAGGGGTTATAAATTAGAGCATTTGAGTTTTTTCTGGGAAGTTTATAAATGTTATAATACATGTTTAAATCATTAGTTTAATTTGGTTACTAAGATTTGTTCATGCGGTATGGTACTAGATCGCCCGGAATTAGTGTTGTTAATTCATGCAAAAGTTAGGCTGTTTTGTAACGGCATACATAACTCAATCATAAAAGATCAAATAAATAATTTACAACATACTGGAGATAACCTCAGAGAGTCTACTTTCCAGAAAAGTTGGCCTCGTAAGTTTTTATGGTCGGGAAGTGGGTCAAAAGGGCGTTACAAAATCGGTGTGTAAAACAATAACGAATTTCAGTTTTGGTTTTGTTTTTTCTAAAAATACATAGACATCTAGTTAGAGGCTCTAAATCACGTGGAAGTTATTTCATATATTGTGTGTGGCCCTTGAATTTTTTTCTAAAGCTATAATGAGGTCTAAATTGGTTATCTAACGTCATACGTTTAGAAGGTCAAATTCTGGATGAATTTTGGACACTTTGGAATAATGAATTTCTAAGGGGTATTTGTAAAAGGGTAATGATTTTGGGAGAGCTATGAGAGATTCATAAGGTATATAAGTAGCATGGTGAATTTTGGTTTGAATTATGGGAGTGTTTAAGTGGTGCGTTTAGGACGCGTAAATGAGTATAAAATTTTGCTCAAAACCAGAAAGTTTAAAGAGTAACATTTGAGTCTAAATGGCATGTGTAAGAGTGGATAAAGGTTTTAAATAAGAATAGGACTATGATAGATAGTTTAGATATTCATCATAGTTGAGGTTACATCATATTGGGTTGAAAGCCTAATTGATGGTAGCTTATAATGTGTTTAATTGTTTAGATTGTTCGTAAAGTTTTGTGAAGTTTTGTTGGATTCTTTTGGGAAGCTAGGCATCAGGTGAGTTTCATAGTCCCACTTTTAAATGTTTTTACATTGGAATGAAAATGATGCTAAATGTTTTAAATTGCTATGATTATGTGTTTTGCTTTCATGTGGACATTATGTGATTGCTATATGACTTATTGTTGCATGTTAAATGTGG